>PVIC010040174.1:0-16811 GCA_004025085.1 Thryonomys swinderianus | reverse complement strand
CAGTTGATGGGCATTTGGGTTGTTTCCAAGATTGGGCTCTCACAAACTGAGCTGCTATGAACACGGGTGTGCATATGTCATTGTGGAGATCAGTGTGGAGATTCCTCAGAAAACTAGGATTAGAGGTACCATTTGACCCTGCTATTCCCCTGCTAGGAACATACCCAAAGGAATTAAAAGATTCATACTGTGTCTTCTTCATTTTAATCTGCAGTGCCTCAACACTACAGTTGGACACAGTGGATATTTAGCAGGCAGTTAAAGCACTAAAAATAATAGCCAAATGAAATAACTCAGGTTTGTCTATTTTCATCCCAAGAACAAAGTAAAAGAATAAAGTACTGTGTCATTTGCTAGCCCCAAAGATAATCAGAAGTTGCTGGCATGCCGGGAGTAGGAAAACTATTGTTTTCTGGATCACCCATTTACTAATGTACTAGTCATTCCTGAAAGATGTCCACAAATATGAAGAAATAACTCCTCCATTAAAGGCAAAAGCCTCCTAGTCGACAGTAAGACTTTTCTTTATCATTCACTCTGCCCTTTGCCTCTGGTGGGGACATCATGACAAGATCTCATTTGCTGGTTTCTGTGAATTGTCGCTCATCTGACACCTGCTCTCTCACATCATCTACTTATATGTTTTGCTTTTTGTGTTTTTCCAGATCGGGGGTTTGAACCCATAGGCCCTTTCCACTGACTCACATTCCCAGCCCTTTGGATCTCATTTCATTTCATTATTTCATTTCATTTCATTTATATTTTCAGACAGGTATCATTACATTCTTAGGCTAGACTAGAACTTGAAAACCTCCTGATTCAGCTCTTCAAGAGCTAGGATTACAGTCCTATGCTACCTGTGCCTGGCTTTATTTGTTTATTTATTTATTATTTACTATTAATTGGATTATTATTCTTATTTGAGAATAAAGGACTGAAATTTATCTTTCTTTTTAGCAGGTATATATATATTATATATTATATCATATATATTATATATATATATGATATACTCATTATTTTATATTAAAATATCTTCTTTATCCTGCCTCCAGTTGATGGACATTTGTGTGTTCTGTTGTTTAAGCATTAGTCATCTAACCACTTGTGTAGTTTATTCTCATCACTTTTCCAGGAAACACAGTATTTTAGCAACTACTTACTTTGTGTAAACATGCAGTCTTAATTTCATTTCTGGAATTCTGGTTCCACTAAGACTTATAAAATGAACTGCACGGGGCTTCACCATTCTTTTACTGGTTCATCCTTGTTATAATAATAGGAATATAACAGCCTCACTTTGCACGTTGGAACTGCATCCTGCAAACTGGGCTTCACATTGTAGACTTCGCAACCTTTGAGGTTTAAGATTATAATTAATATTTAATACAGAAAACTGCTTCTTAATACAGAAATATTGATTGGATTATTATCCTTAAATAATAGAAAAATAGCCATAAAATAGAACAGTTGTGTAAGCAAAAAGAGCTTTCTGGAGGCACGTGTGGTATGGAGTCAGTAATCCCCAGGTGGGAAGCATCTCAGATGTGGAAGTTACTGATTCTTTCGGTACTAGCTACATAAGACTGTTTCTTTGTGAAATCATTGAGAAATTTGGAGAAGATATTTTGCTATCATGGCTTTTTATGGGATAATGCTTCAGGACTGCAGTTACAAAGAAGGATAATAGAATGTATTGTGCAAACAAGTTCTATTTTTATCGTCACTGCTATTAGTAATCATGTGCAGCATTCATTTTTATGAAAATATGTTTATTGTTCAGTAGATGAATCTCAAATGCATAAATGCGCTTCACAGATTTTTTAGCTTCTAGTGCTTTAATCCTTCCTCACTATCACTGATGCAATCTCTGAAAAGCTAAGTATTACTTTGAGAATATCACTCATATTGTTTACATTGTCTGGAAAAGAGGATTCAGAGTGAGTCTTGCAATTATACATATCATAATTTTTAAAGCCCTCCTACTACAACACTTTATAATTTAATTGTGTTCAATTGATTTTTATATGGGAATGAATGATGTAGTCTAAACAGATTATGGTAAATTTCATATAAAAATTTTATCCTAAATAGCAATATAATATTTGCAAGTATTAGTGAAATGCTAATTTCTTTTGTAGGTTAAAAATAAAAAATTTTATTAGAAAATAAATAATTGGAATTTTTAAAGCACTTACCTATAAAAAATGAGAATTGTAATGTTCTCTAAGCTTTTATTTTTAAATAATTTTGGATTTGTTAGAAAATGCAAAGATCTTATAAAAGGATACAATATCCATTACACAATTAGGCTTCACTAGTTCCTTAGAAAATGATAATACAATTATAAGAGTGAGATATTTTTTCTGGACAAAGTTGCTACAAAATATTACCTTTAGTTACCATATCTCTACAGTCAGTATAAGTATCTTTTATTTTCATAAGTTAAGGAAAGCATTTCATATGGATATATAATAAAACAACTGCTCTGCTTTCTTTATGCTCATAAAGTTATTGTATTTTTTGCCATCCACAAGAGAATTTTCAGAAGTAAATTGGTTATTTGAAGTTAATTAGATTCATGGATTTTTCATTTTTTTCATAACTTAAGAATGCTTTACCGCAATAAAAATAAAGCCATTTAAGTCACAGTATTTACATTTTTTAAATTTCATGATATAACTATAAAAGTTTTCTGTGCAGATTTTGTCATACTTCAATACTTCTGGATATAAGAAAGTGTACAATACCACTGTTAGAACTTTAAAATGTACCTAATTTCTCATTTAGCAAAAAAATCAGTATAATACTGTATCTGGGGAGATTAATGGATTTAAAATGTTTCCAAAAATGTAGCAAAGACAAAAATTCATCAACTTATTAATAATATGAAGATTAAAAAGGGATTTCCAATAATATTTAATATATAACTTTAAGTTTCAATTTCCTAACTCACAAATAATGTGAACCAATTATGCAAATTCAAGAAAATTCAAGTCTTATTCAGGTCACATTTGGTTGGGCCACCTATGCAAATAAGTTTAATTTATTTCATGAAATATGCATTAGTCAAAGTGTTACACTTAATGTTTAATCAATACATACGGGAAAAACCTCCCTCTGTATATTTTTATAATGCTGTATTTCCTAGTATAAGTTGTATGCTTTTCATCTCCAGATTGCAACAAAATAGATATGAAATTAAATGTTTCCATACATTGGCATAGATTATTTAAATGTCTCATATTAAATCTGTAGTCCAGAGTACATGGTGAAGTATATTGTATTCCATGTTTCATGCATGAATTTTAACATATTACTACAAATACTAAATTTACCAAATATACTATCTTTGTTTGTTAGCCCATCAGTACATTTTGGTGGTTTATTGCATCTCTTAAGAGTAAAGATTACTAGTTACCCTATTCTGCCATAGATATTAAACTTACTCATCCCATCAACTGTATTCTGATAATTTTTGTACAAACTTCCCATTTTTTCCATCCTTCTTTCCATATCCTCTCTTGTCTCTAATGGCCATTATTCTATGAGAACAATTGTTCTACCTCCTATAAATGATATCAGTGTTTGGCTTATTTCATTTCATTCAGGAATGTTGCCACAGGTAACAAAATTTCATCCTTTTATGGCTGAATAGTATTCCATTGTGCAGACAGGCTATAATTTATCAATATATACATGTTTTGTTTTATTATCACTTTTTATTTCCCTATTTTATTTCCCTATTTTATTTCACTTTTTATTTCCCTTATCCTTTTGAATATTTTCTTAGTATTTCAAGATACCTATCATACAATTTAGAAGTCACGTACACCTTTATTTCCTCATATCAAAGATACCATATTTACACATTTATGAATGTGTCCTCAGGTGTGTCCCTTTGAGAATAAAGGACTCATATTTATCATTCTTTATAGCAGGTATATACATATATATGATATACTCATATATATCATTCTTTTATAGTCCTTTTATATTAAAAAAATCTTCTTTATCCTGTCTCCAGTTGTGGACATTTGGTTTGTTTTCAAGCTTTGGCTATCACAACTGAACTGGTTCAAACATGGGAACATATATGTCACTGTGATGTGATTCTAATTCTTTCATGTGTATCCCTAGGAGGGAAATAGCAGGATCAAATGGAACCTCTAATCCTAGTTTTTTGAGGAATCTCCACACTGATCTCCACAGTGATAGCACCAGTTTACATTCCCACCACCAATGGAGGTTTCTTTTCTCCCTGCAGCATCACCAGCATTTGTTGGTTGTTTTTGTGATAGCAACCATTCTTTGTGACGTGAGATGGAATCTCAGTGCTGATTTCATCTGTATCTCTCAAATGAACAATGATGTTGCACATTTTTTTATTTTTTTTATTTTTAATTTTTATTTTCTTTGATTTATTTAGTTTTTGAGACAGGGTCTCACTTGGTAGTTCAGGCTGACCCTGAGCTCACTAGCCCAGACAAGCCTCAAACTCAGCAATCCTCCTGTCTCTACCTCCTGAGCACTAGGATTACAGGCATGAGCCACCAGGCCCGGCACTGTGGTATGTGGTATTCATTGCTGGTGGGCATGAGTCACCACACGCAGCATCATATGTGTTACTGGGATCGAACTCAGGACCTTGAGCTTGCGAGGCAGGCATGGAATGACTGAGCTAAATCTCTGGCCCCTGTTGCCCATTTCTTTATGTGTTTCTTAGCTCCTTTTACTCTTTCATCTGAAAAGTGTCTGACCATTTTAGGTGCCCATTTCTGAATTAGTTCTTGGGCTGATTTTTTTTGAACTCTTCATATATTCTGGACAGTAACCCTTTGTCTGAGAAACAGCTGATAAAAAATTTTTCCCATATTGTTGGATGTCTTTTTGCTCTGCCAGTGGTTTCTCCTGCTGTGCTGAAGCTCTTTAATAAGATGAGATCTTGGTTATTGATTCCTTCCGATAGCTCTTGATGGTTACTTAATGTTACAATAAACATGGAAGTTCAGACAACACTTTGATATAGTGATTTTACTTGTAAGGTTATGGGATAAGAAACAGGATCAATAGGTAATATGGTAGCCTGTCTTTGTTTTGTTGGTTTATCTGAGAAATCTGTATTGCCTTTTTCACAACATCCTTAGCAATTTACATTCCTACCTAAAGTGTATGCATTTTCACTGTTCTGCCTCTTTAACATTATTTAGCAAAAAGTATCTTACATGCAGAAGATAGTTCAGTACCACCTAGATGACAACGTGACTCCATCTACTGTAGAAGTCGTTACTAAAATATTTCCTTTCAAGGTAGTTTTACAGACTGTTCTATTGTCCCATAGAAGGAATACCTTGAAAAAGTAGGGTATTGTCTTTATAAGGAGTGAGTTCCAGCAGAGGAACAAATAGTCACACATACTTCATGTAGAGAGGAAAGGCATCTGTGAAGAAGCATCAGGGGAGTGTAGGGTGAGAGGAAGAGAGAATAAAAAAGATTAAGGCATTATATTTATATGTATTATGCATGTATTCCAGAAGGTGAATACAATTACTACATACCATGAACATATACTATTAAAGAAAGAACTTCGTTAAAGGAAAAACTAACCTGGGGGGAAATGCAGGCAGTTCCTGTCACCTTGGCTCTATTCTAGGTAAGACAAATTGCCAAGAAGAGGCAATTAGCATCTGGGGTCCTGACTGTACACACCCTCAGCTAAAGATCAAGTGGCCACAGTTTTGTGACTACAAAGACTGATTAATAGAAAGCAAGACTTCGGTTTCAGGAAAACACATACCGCACACGTTTTAACATCAAAGATAGCTGTTAAGTTTTGCTTTTCTATACGAAGTGGCATTTCATCACTTCATATTCATTTAGTCTCAAAAACTCAAATCCTGCCAATTCTAGTGTTATATGCGTATCTAAAGTGAAAAAAATATTTTTCTAGCTTTATCTCTTGTAATAGTTCCATCAAACAGATATCAAAAGCCTACAGAGCATTTGTCAGGGACAGGGTGATTAGTTTCTCTCTTTATGGATGAGTAATTAATATAAAAAGGATGGAAAAAATCCTTAATCCCATTACACTTGATCCATCATTTACCAATGCTTTTTGACTCTTCAAGGTAAAATCTGCTTCTGAATTTCCCTAAAGCAATCAAGCCGTCAGTTACAGAAAATTATAAAAACCCCAGAGCAAGCTGCACCATCACTGATAGAAAAAAGTGAGGTTTCTGACAGTCCTCTTGGAGAGTATCAGTGAACAAAACTGTTTCGAAGATATCACTTTAAAAATTATCCCTGATAGAATTGACCCAATTTTCCTTGGTGCACACAATCTAAGAATAAAAGAAATAGCTGCTTATGGGGAAACATATCAAAAGAAGTCTAGGTGTGACACTTCAGGTGGTATTTATGAGCTGGTAGGGGTGCAGCTGAGAAGTGTGTAGTACAGTAGAGGTACAGAGTAGGCGAGTGTGTGAGAAAGACCAGCCTTTCTTAGAATGGTCCGAGGAACCTTTCCACACTCATTAAGTTGATCTATAGACATTGCATATTAGCCTGGCTCACAACTTTAAACGTTATTGATTTCTCTTCTTGGCTATTTCCATCTTCTAATGCTCAATATATCATAAAAATAGTATATCTCAAGATCAACTATAGTATCATTTTGTAACATTTGATGGGTATGATACACAAAACGCATTTTCTCTTCTTTCAAAACTCTTTTACTTGCTACTTGCTTCTCTTGCATTACTTCAGTATATCATTACAATGAACTAAGAGGTTTCTTTCAAAAAAATTGAGGTGGAACATACTTTATGAAGAGTTCTATAGCACCATGTACATCAAATCATAGCACATACAACCGTGGACACTATCCATTTCCAGAACGCTTTATCATCTGAAACCAAACTCTCATCCATTAAATATTTCCCATTCTTTCTTCTTTTCAAACTTTAGTAACCTCCATTTTACTTTTCCTCTCTCTGAATTCAAATATAGCTAGAAGTCACACAATAGTTGTACTTCTGAACTGGTTTAATGTAACAATCTTAGGGAAAAATAAGAATCAAGATATATTATGGACATGTAGAAATTGTGAATGAGAATTGTGATTATAATGTTTTCCTACAATGTACCAGTAAACTCAATTTATAAAAGTGAAAAAGGAAATACATGTCAAAGTTTTCTCCCATTTCAAAACTGATTGTTATTACATTCAGTATGTGTATGTATGAGATTTTATTTAACCATTCATTGAAAGTAAAGAGTGGATTTGTTTGTACCTTTGGCTTTAGTAAAAATAAATGTACAAATATTGTTCAAATCCATGCTTTCATTTTGGGGAGTATATACCCATGTGTAGAATTGTTGGATTGCATGGTAATTTATGTGTATTTTTGAGCTATCACTGTACCATCTGCAGAGTTGCCAACCAGCATTTCAGAAATACATCAGTTTTCCCATGTATTCCATCTTCCTTTTTCCTTTTCTACTATCTTGGATATAGTCAACAATAACTGGGAAATATTTTTCCAAATGTCAGTATGATAGCAATGAAATTTAATAAGTTTAAAATAGTGGATGTATTTCCATAATAAGACCCAATTATTATACTAACTACACAGAAATTAAAAGGCAAAGGACTGAATATTAGCTGAATTTCACTATTGAGTTTCCCTAAAGGTCAATCTCTTGTCTCTATGTTTATACATTTAAAAATATTAAGAAATAAGTCAACTGATGATGAAAACACTGTAGCATAAAATAATCAACAGTGTCTCCAACAAGCAGTGAGTCTGTTTTTCAAGACTTCAAGTTAAAAAGCAAATAAATGTACAATGCAAACTTGACAGTTTATCCCACGCATATGTACTTCTCTTTTCTTAGAAGACACAACAGTGCATATCAAATATATGAAAGCCTATTAAGCATAAGGAGTTTCTGAATATCCCAAAAGCAAAGTAAACACTTAGGAATTAAAACACAGGCAACTTCTTGCTCCATTTAACGATGAGCTTTCTAATTCTGTGAACTCCTGGAAAATGTTTTGGAAGGAGAGATATCAATGTACATTTTTAAGGGTAAACAACAATCAGATCTAGGGGTGTCACATATGCTTTTTATGTCTAGGAGAGTAGATCAGATATACTCCTATGTCCCTTAAAATTCCTGTGACATTTTCGATTCAGAGAGCTTTCCTAACATTTGTGTGGAATGTGAAAAGACATCATTTTTACCCTAAGGACCAAATGATCTAAGGCAGATATAAACAAAGTCAAGGCTATATATGTGTGTGTGTGTGTGTATATATATGTGTGTATATATATAATATATAGTATGTATATATAGTGAATTTATGCTGAATTTTGCCAAAGGAGATAGATAGATAGATAGATAGATAGATAGATAGATAGATAGATAGATAGATAGAGGTAGATATCTATATCCATATCTATATCTATCTATCTATATATACATATATGGTGAATTGTAGTGAATTGTTTATATTACTGCAAGGCTCAAAGGCCTCATTTTCTTGTTTCAACAGATTATTTAAAATACAGTATTTCTTTACTCTTTAACTTGCTCTTATATTTTATTTGTGAGTAATCAAGTTATAGTTCCCCAGAAATGTTAGTAACAGAAATGTCAGTTCCCCATAGAAGTGTTAGTAAAAAAGTGATGCTTCAATAGCATAATGCCAAGGGACTATATTGTGTTTGATCAAGATAACTGACAATCAATAGGTGAAACATTTAAATAAACCATACTGAGTTAGTAAATAGATTTGAAAAACAATGCTTTAAAAAAATCCCATTTGGTCCAGGGCCTGGCACCCAGAAAGAACTTCCCACAGTCATACTGTGCGGGCCACTGAAACTGGGAAGTCAGCACTGGCCAAGCTGCTCAGAGGGGCCTGGGAAGAAGGCTCTCTGTCCCACCACTGAGCCATGAAGCCAGCTTTCCCTGGCCAGGTATTCTTCATCTCTTATGTGCAGTGTATGTGGAATTATCAGCTGTGTGAACTGTCCATAAAAATATTTAGTTTTCCAGAATTGCATTGGGCAGGATTATCTAGTCCCAGGAACTTTGTTCAATTTCAAAGTAAATGAGAGACGTAGAGGATTTAATGTTGTGGAATAGAGTGTTCTGTTCATTTATTCATTCATCCATTCATTCAATAACTGTAAGAACTCATGCTGGCATCAAATGACACTGCACTGAATGCAGACGTTGGGATATTCTGGCCAGTGCAATGGATGGGAATGAGCTTTGAAATACATGCCAGCTGAAGTTCAAAACCTGTTTCCTGTTTGACTTTCATTCATTTTCAAGTTGATCAAGGTCTTACTAGAAGCCCTAGCAAGGGCCTCAGTGCTCTGAGGAGAGGGAATAAAGAGTAAGCAAAGAGAGACACCTCTTTGGCCTTCTTAAACACACTGGCACCATCGAACATCAGTTTTCTCATCTGTACCTCAGAGCTTGCAATATCCGCCCTGCAGGAGGCTTCTGTGGTGAGGAGGAGAAAACTGAGAGTGGAGAAGACGCTGCTGGTTTCTCATAGCATCTCCTCAGCCAGTGTTAATGCCGGACTTGCCATGAAATCCATCTGTTAGCTCCTGTGGTTGTTGGTCTGAGAGGCCTGGTTACCCAAAGGAGGAGGTGACAAGAAAGGCTGGAAAGTTATAGTCTAGTGGAGATTTGTACAGAGAATAGGTTCGGGTCCTCTGCCCCACCTCTAGATATCCTAGGAGAATCAAACTTCTGCTGTTGCTATAAGTTAGTGGTACATCATTCATCTAAAATATGTGTTGAATTCAGTTGCCAGTGGTACCAGCATTAGGAGGCAGGGATTCATGGAAGGCATTCTGGGTCATGAGGATGTACCCTTAATGAATAACTAAGGTTTATTTGTGGGGATAATAAAGCCACTGCAAACATTAGGGCCAATTTCTTCTCTTCTGCCATGCATAGAGCAGCACAGACTCCTCACTAAAATTTAAGTAGATGTACTCATTCGACTTTCACCTTCAAGTTTACAAAACTGTGAGGAAAAACAGCCTCTTTGCTGTTTAAGTTATCCAGTCTCGATTATTCTGTCGCAGAAACTTAATATATGTGCTGCCGAAGCGAGCACTGTCGCAGAAACTTAAAATAGATTAAGATAGTATTTTACAGGTGTGAATGGCTTCATAAGGCAACTTTACTAGGTTTCCCTCTCTTCTGCCTTTCTTCCCATCCATCCTACTAAGGTGCCCAGAAATCACTTCCCCAGTAAACTGACTGCACACAGATATCTCAGAATTTGCTTCTTAGAGGACCCACCCTATGACAGGTAAAACGATGGCTAGGGGCTGGGCATTTAGTTCCAGTGTACCACGTGTAGCTTAGAAGCTACGAGTTCAATCCCCATTTCAAAACAAACAAACAAACAAAAAAAAACAATGGCTGGTGAAATGTGAAGAGCTGAAGTCAATCAAATTCCAGCTGGAGGCATTATAAAAGCCCATTCCATATTTTTCTTCTGAAAATTTTGAATGCCACTCACTTTGCTCCTTGGATGAATTTTAGATATGATGCCAGAGACACACTGGGGACCCTGCAGCCCAGATACTCCCAAGCTGTGGGGTGTGGGGCTGTGTCCAGAATTCTCTGTTTCTACCTGTTCTACTTTTATAGGTCCACTGTAGAAGATCTGGGTAGAATTTGCAGTGTGAGGTCAACTGACAGTTTTAGCCTTTGTGAGACTGTGACATCAGAGGACCCTCCTCCTCATAAAATACTAATCTTTACGTGTGTTTTTATTGTCTTTGGTGGGGACATTTATGACACCGTGAACGTGTTCTATGACAATCACGATGGATTCCCAGAGGGAGAGGCCTCGTCTGCCCTTTCCAGGCCATGCCTGTCTGAGGTGCAAAAAGAGGGCTTAGTTCTGTATCACATTCTCCAAATGTCCTAGTTTTCATGGCTGATCATGCCCATATTTAAGTCCTTTTGGATCCAGTATACTTAAGATTTTTTCTTACTTTCTTGATTCCTATCAGATTGGTGTTAATCTCAGGGTTAAAAGAATTTCATATATATATTTCATAGATAGATAGATAGATAGATAGATAGATAGATAGATAGATAGATAGTACCCAAAGTTTCAATTAAAATAATTTAAAAATCGTATTAATTTCATAAATCAATTAATATTATTATTTATAATCTGTTAGTGAATCAAATTTTTTTGAAAAGTTTTAAATAGATGTAAAAATGATCTTAGAGGTCCTCTAAATAAATCACAATGTGATGGTAGTAAGAAGGGAAACAAAACTTATGTATTTGGAGGGTGGGGGTTGTGGGGTGGGTAGGGGAATGGGAAAAAAGTGAGAATTAAATTGCGTCATATAGTGGTACAAATTTCCAATATTGAGTGTGATCATGATATGATGTGTATATACAACGTACCAATAAAGATATTTTTTTTCTTAAACTGCCTTCTCCTTGTTTCTTACTTTTTTTTTTTTTTTCCAAAAAAAAATGTCCCTCAAAAGTCTCAGAGTTCAGAAGTGGAGCACTTGGAAGGTCATGGTTTTCACAGGGGCACAGTGATCGGCAGATTAATAGCAGAATGTGCTGTTAGGAAGTGTGGTCTCAGTGGGGGTGGGTGAGTCGTGTGTGTGTGTGTGTGTGTGTGTGTGTGTGTGTATCTTTTAATCACTGTTATTGTTTTACTTAAGATCTGTATCTACACTAATTTTTGACCTCTTCCTAACACAATCACCAGCAACTGCAGCTTTAGGACAACTTCCAATAGCAGCAGATCTAAAGCAGGTAATTACCAGGATCCACTATTCAAACAGTCTGTGTCACCCAATGGCCAGAAAATTCTTAGCTAGACCTTGAAATTATCTCTTAATTTAGGTCAAGAATATATTTCTTTTCCTCCATTTCATTATCTCTCCCCTCAGGCATCTCACACTTGTCAGTTTCTGATCTTTTTTGTTCACTGACTCCTCAATTTGATCCTTGCCTCATGATCTCTACCATTCAATAACTGATCACTCCCTAAATCTTATATCATCTGAACCACTGAAATTAGGCAAAAGTATCTCTAAATTTGTTATCTGACAATAATTAGAGTTATATAAGTTCTATGAATTCTATATTTGATATTAGAATAGTTAATTTCATAATGGCTTTTCCATTAGACACTTCGACTCTTAGAGGGCATTAATAAATTATGCTAGCTTTTTTTTCTTCCTAAAAATTTCCTATATTTTCTACTAATTGACTAAATAAGTATGTTCAATGGAGGTTTTGAAGGGACAAAAGTGAATGTTGTAAAAAAAAAAAAAAACTTGCAGAAGCTTTGGTATATCTAGAGTTCCAAGAATACCAACTAGGGTTTCCCTATGACATGATCTGTCAATCTGACCATTAGACAATGTTCATCCCCAGGTAGCCTGTTTGTTTTTTGACAGTAGGCAGTGCTATAGTACAAAACTAGAACAAAACAAAACAAACCATAAACTTATTACTCTAGTACAAAAACATGAACCGTGAGACTAATTTATTGGGATTTGCATTTAATTTTCAGTTTATATTTACATAAATTGCATGTGAAAATAAAAGAAATATTGCTACTTTAAAATGGAAGTTGATTATGCAAAATCTTAACTTTTTCCTCTTTTTAGAATCTAATTTCATATAAACTATTAGGTGTTAGAGACCCAAAGTAGTTAAGTATCTGTAATTAGTAATTGGTGTTCTATGTTACACCTGAAGGTGGCCTTTTACCAATTGGCTTATTTGAAATCCTATTTTAATGATTAAATAAAATGTTGATCTTTGTACTATTACTTATTAAAAACGAAAAGTTTAATTGCACAATTTCTTAGTTATGAAATTTTGAAATCTAGTGATAAACATAGCTACTTATATGAGTTGACAGATGAATGGATGAGACCCAAACATACATGAACCAAAGGAAAATCGAGCTCTCCATGCTCATGTGTCAGCAAGCACGCAGGGGAGCTTTCCTGTGTGTCATCATTACAGGAATATTTACAACTCTTGTTCCCTTTAATGGAAATGCAGTAGGAGTAATTACTATATGAAACAGCACTTTGAATGTGAAAAAATATATTGCAATATTTGTAGTTATGCATCATTCCATTCCTAAAAATTCTTTGTAGTTTTATCATGAAGTAGTGAGGATACTTAACTATATGAAGAACAAGCATTCTTTCCCTTTCCTTAAAAAATAGAATTGTATTTGCACTTACAATTATCATCAACTTGGAAGCCACTCTTAAAAATCTTCCTCTACCCAGTATATTTCACACTTGATGTTACTCTTTTCCACACTACAGTAACTGTTCAAGTCAGTTCAAATAGCCTAATGGACTCACACTCAAGCAAGACAAATACTGTACGAGAACTAAAATTCTTCTCTGTAGCTTGGTTCAGTAATCAAATTGGCATTCAGTGGCTACATTGGTAACTGAACAGAGCTTCCAGGTTTTTGATACTAAAGTAAAATGGTGGTTTTTATCAAACAATAAGAGGCTTACATGGTTTGTGTTCTACTACACAAAATATAGTATTAAAACTCAACTGTGTTTGTATAGGAACTTAACTAAGACCCTTGACTATCAACTAACTTAGGCAGGTAAATGGGCTTAGAAGATTGTTCTGAGTTGAAATTTCTCCTCTAAACTCACATCTGGGTCAGCTTCATGCAAAACAAGCTCAAATGAACAAACAAACCTCAAAATTCAGCACTGTAGAGAAGTAGCACAAATAATTTTTCCTCCAAATATTAAAAACAGATGTTAGCAATCTACCAGTGGATTTATTGAATAATCAGAATGGTTTACCCAAGAGACATCTAATGTTCTGCAGCACAATTTACTCTAAAAGACTATGAAATAAATTGATTGCAAAATGTAGCTCTAAGTAAATAAATAATTTGGCCCATGTATGGAGTTTTTGGATATTTGCCAATTAAATGCATAAGAGAGAAGAGCTGGAAAAAATAAACTGTCATTTTAATTTTAAGGCACTTGATCTCAAACTATTTTTTTCTAATGGTAGCTTGTAAGTAGAGCAATTTTCTTATGGGAGACGCCTTGCGACAGTACCACCATTCCTGAAGGTAATTCCAATAAGGACTGTTTTTAAAGATGAATATGATTATTTTATGAAATAAAATATTCACATTGCATTGTAAATGAACAAGTGTCATATCTACATGAAATCCAAGAACTATGATTGAAAGAGTGAAAATAAAAATCTTGTTCTGGACGTAATGCAAGTTTACAGATTACATTCAGCTTAGACAAAAGATATTATTTGAATGAATATGAAATGTAATTTCACAATTTTGCATCCCTTATAATATGCATGTATTACTTTTGTAAGAAGAAAAGAAGCTCTCCTTCAAAGAAAATTATTTCAGAGTGTTGAATATAACTTCAAATTAGAGAATGAATTTTATTTGAACCATGAAATAAAATCCAGGGGCAGGTGTGATACTTTGATTGAAGATGTGCATTTCAGAGTCAAGCTGATCTGAGTTCAATTCCAGTTCTAGTTCCTTCCACTTTAGGAGTAAGACCCCTTTCCATGCAAAACTTTTGTAAACTTTAAAGGAAATAATACTTTTTATTACTCACAGTTGCTGTAGAATGTTTGGTGTCTTATTTTTATTATGAAATGTCACTTAATGAAATGAAAAATCTGTATCTTCTCACAGATTTTATGCCTCTCACCCATTTTCCTGTGTGTTTCTTTCAAGCAAGGTAAGTATATTACACAGTAACCATCTTTGTACAGACATAATAAAATATTTCTCAGCTGCTAAATTAAATTTGGAGCAATATATATTTCTCAATTTATACTGAATTTTTCCACCTAATATATTGTTTTAAGATGGTGAAAAAGACATGTAATGTGCATGACAACCTCAATTTTATTTATTAGTTTTTTGAAGTCACTGAAGATTAAACTTAGGATCTCACAAAAAAGACAACTGCTCTACTACTGAGCCCTTCCTTTAGCCTTCCTTATATTCCTACTTTTCAATGGATAAATGAGCTCATGTACTTAAAAATAATGTTTAAACTTACACAATACTCACATATATGTATGTATAATTAGAAGACAATAGAATCTTCATTTGGCAACAATATGAGTATTTTTGAAGTTTGAAGAATTTAAGAGTTTAAGGTATCCCTTTAAATTTCAGCAAATTAAAATTATGAGAACTATTTATAACTATTATCTTTTTATTTTAAAGAAGATACTAGTTGTCTTAGCTACATTATATAATACAAAATTTATTTCATATGAGTATGATTTCCTTGAGGCTTTGAAGTATATTTTCTATTGCTCATATGCCTGAAAATGTAACAATTATATGTAAACATTTTGCTCTGAAAAAAGAGGCATAGATATTATGTATTCTAAAGTTTAACAAAATAATTTAATTTTATAATTATGTTCAAAATGTAAAATACACATTTTACTTAGCAATCTCCAATTGTCCATGTTATGTGGCACAATGATTTAAAGGCTTACACGTGTTAGTGCAAGGGAGGGTTAGGTCTTCTAAAGGTTAGCATTTTTCATTTGTATGGCTTTGTCAGAGAATTTTGAGAATGTAAAAGCAGACTCAGTTGCATGAACTGAAACTGTATTAAATTATCAGGAAAAGATTTTATTTTCACCTTTGTAAATCACACAGTCTTAGGCATGTTTTTCAAACTTCCTGTGCTGTATAGAGCTACACTTCGAATCAACTGGATCTACTTCACAAGACTATTGGGAAGATAAAAAATTAAAAATGGCTTTATAGAAAGATACTTTACAAGTTTAATAGCAGTCAATTCCAAGTTAACTTTTTATAAAACTTTGCAATATAACAACATTAATGTATGTCATATAACATCCCCAAGACAGTTGATACAAATCCATCAGAGTATTACATTAGGAGGAGTATAATTACTGGTTAGCA
Source organism: Thryonomys swinderianus (assembly GCA_004025085.1). Classification (NCBI taxonomy): domain Eukaryota; kingdom Metazoa; phylum Chordata; class Mammalia; order Rodentia; family Thryonomyidae; genus Thryonomys; species Thryonomys swinderianus. The sequence continues at coordinate 793 of PVIC010040174.1, read as the reverse complement.
ATTTGATTTACTTGAGAAGCAATTCATATACATATTTTTCAGAAAAGTTGAAACCATTTTAAAATGAAACTTGGACATTTTATGCACTTGTCTCTACATTTTAAAAAGATTTATAATTGCCTCAGTGATCATGAACTCTATAATCATGGATAATACTTATCACAAACGCATCACACACATTCTTTTCAAGACCTACTTAAAGACAGATTGTTAATTAATAGTTTTTGTTGTGCCGGACATGGTGGCTCACGCCTGTAATCCCAGCACTCGGGAGGCAGAGACAAGAGGACTTCTGAATTCAAGGTTTGCCCGGGCTACATAATGAGCTCAGGGCCAGCCTGAACTACAAAGCAAGACCCTGTCTCAAAAAGTTTTTTGGTTTTTGTTTTTTGTGTTTTTTTTACTATTAAACATACATCTTAGGAAGAAACACTGTTGAAATTTTCACCCTTAAGCACATATCAATATTAAAAAAACTTATTTCCTATGATACAGAAAGAAAATAAAAGAGCATGTATAACGGGGGGAGGAAGGGGGAGTGGGTAGGGATATGGGTAAAAATGAGAATTAACTTGTGGCATATACTGGTACAAATTTTCCAATGTTATATGTGATTTTGAGATGTATATAAATTGTATCAATAAAGAATTCAATTAAAAAAAGAATAAAGAGAGAGACACAGAGACAGAAAAAAAAACTTATTTCCTCTTACAAACCCAAAAGAAGAAAAATATTAAGCAAAGCCAAAAGAAGAAAAACATTGAGACTTTTTTTTTTTTTTTTTTTTTTTTTT
>PVIC010040173.1:0-16787 GCA_004025085.1 Thryonomys swinderianus | reverse complement strand
GCTCACTATGGTGCCCAGGCGAGCCGCGAACTCAGCAATCCTCCTGCCTCTGCCTCCCGAGTGCTGGGATTACAGGCGTGAGCCTCCACGCCCGGCATTGTGGTATGCGGTGTTGATTGCTGGTGGGTGTGAGTCTCCACGCCCAGCATTGTATGTGGTTTCCGGGGGTCGAACTCAGGACCTTGCGCTTGCAAGGCAGGCGCCAGAACCACTGAGCTAACCCTCTGGCCCACTTCAGCAACTTTTTGATTGAATAGGGTCCAATGAGAAATTGAGCCCTAGAGGGGTTTGCTTGTCAGGAGACTCCTCCAGGTGGTTCAAGGTCCTGCCCATTATCTGGGGATTTTGTAATTACTGCCTTCCAGGGAGGGGCTGGATCGAGACCTTGACCTTCTGTCCTGGGAGGAGAATGAGGCCAGTAGTGTAATTTCTCATGGATGGTGTTGACCTTCAGAAGGATCCTCTTTTTTGCAAATCATTCAAGGGCCGGCCCTCTCTATCTGCCTACATATGTCTAGCTGGCTTTTCTACCTATAATAATATACTGGTACAAATTTTCAATGTTGAGTGTGATCATGATATATATATATATATATATATATATATATATATATATATGTATATAATGTATATATCAACCTATATCACAACAGAAAAATCAATAAAGGAGACTGAATACCAGTGACTGGTGATTTGCACCCGGCTCCTCAGCCCTTCTGTGCAAACAGAGACCGAGTCACTGGTCAGCAGCAGCCTGTGGCTCCTGCAGGCCAGCATGTCTGTCTTCCTGGCAGTGGCAAGTCTGTCTTCCGGTTTTCGGTGTTTGTGTTTTGAAGTCTCAAGATATTTTTGTGCTTTCGATGCTGATAACTAAAGTCTGTAAGATGAGCGTGGGAAACTTGGCGACACTGAGTTGTCTTATTACAGAAAAATAAAGCTGCTGAAGAGTCAAAAAAGTAAATAAATAGAATCAAGAAAGATAAAAACAGAGACCCAAGGATATTGTACATAAACATAATTCTTCATGCGTAACATAATGTGGATAATGGAAAGGCACCTGCCGTAAAATTATGAAACCGGACACGAAGATGTTGAAGTCTCTGTCCCTGAACCCCAGAAATGACCTAGATAGTAATGATGGTAAACTGAGGCAGGGTGCGCCAGTCCTCAGCAAAAAAGAAGAGGAAAGAAAAGACTGTGTGCAGATAAGGAAGTAGGAGCCAGCCTCAGGAGAACCCAGCTCTGGCGACACTCTGACCTCAGACTTCCGGCCTCAGAACTCTGCAAACTGACTCCTCTTATTCGAGCCACTCAGTGTGGGGTGTTTTTAATGGCAGCCCTGTCAAACTAATGTCCTGCTTTAACCTTGGAAAAGTATTTAATACAAGGTGAGGAGAACAGTCAGCGACTACAGAAAGGGAGGTAAAAGGCATTTACTTTTTTTTTTTTTTGAGACAGGGTCTCGCTTTGCAATTCAGACTGGCCCTGAGCTTACTGTGTAGCCCAGGCAAGCCTTAAACTCAGCAATCCTCCTTCCTGCCTCTGCCTCCTGAGTGCTGGGATGACAGGTGTGAGCCACCACGCCTGGCTTGAGTAGGAAAATTTGACTAAGAGAGGAAGCTTCTGCCTTGAGTGAGACAGAAAGGAGAACCCGAAAAATGGGCAACCCCAGGATTGCTTCTTTCAGGGGAATTTTATAGACCAAAATCACGAGGTGGGTGGGTTCAAACATAGGGTCACCAATGAGGAATCAAGTTTTAGAGGGTCTTTCTTGTCTGGAGACTCCTCCAGGTGGTTCAAGGTCCTGCCCATTATCTGGGGATTATGTAATTACTGCCTTCTAGGGAGGGGCTGGATCCAGACCTTGACCTTCCCTCCTAGGTGGAGAATGAGGCCTGTAGTATAGTTTCTCATTGATGGTGTTGACCTTCAGAAGGATCCTCTTTTTTGCAAGTCTTTCAAGGGCCGGCCCTATCTACCTGCCTATTTGTGTCCAGCTGGCTTTTCTACTTCTAATAGGAGGATCACAAGTTCAAGGGCAGCCTAGGTTACATAGCAAGGCCCTATTTCAGAAAAACAAAAATACAGGATAGTGGGTCAACATGATCAATATTCAATGCATATATGTACCAAGTACTCAAGATGAATGCAATTATTATGTATTACAATATGTATTACTGAAAAAATTTTATATAAATATAAAAGGTCGAGAATAGTCAAATAATGCTGGGCATGGTGACTCACACCCACCAGCAATCAATACCACATACCACAGTGCCGGGCATGGTGGCTCACACCTGTAATCCCAGCACTCAGGAGGCAGAGGCAGGAGGATTGCTGAGTTCGAGGCTTGCCTGGACTACATAATGAGCTCAGGGCCAGCCTGGACTACAAAGCAAGACCCTGTCTCAAAAAAAAAAAAGAGTAGTCAAGACTGGGCTGGGATTTAGCTCAGTGGTTCTGGCATCTGCCTTGAAAGCCCAAGCAAGGTCCCAAGTTTGGTCCCCATAACAATATAGCATAATGCTGGGTCTGGTGACTCACACCTGTCATCCCAGCACTCAGGAGGCAGAGGCAGGAGGATTGTTGGGAGTTCAAGGCTGGCCCTGAACTACAGATGGAGACCCCCATCTTAAAAAAGCAAGTTACATAGCAAACATATAAAAGGTTTTCAATCTGGGATCTTTCTTAGGAAGGGTGGGTTAGGACCTTGGCCCCCCACCCAGGTAAAGCCTAATTAGAATATCAATTATTGCTATTTACCCTTCATGGGTGTGGAAGTTTCTCTCCTTTTGTATTGCTGACCTTCAGTAAAGGTCTCTCGGTGGTCGCACACTGGCTCCTCACCTGTTCTCCGAGTGGGCTTTCCGCGGGCCAGCCCTGTCTAGCTGCCTACAAGATGTCTAGCTTAGCTACCACAGACCCCGTCTGCACCTGGACCTGCCGGAGGGGATCCGTCTGTCCCCATGATGGGTTTGGGGCACACAGGGTTCAGACTCCTGGGGTCTTATCAGGAAGTGGGAAAGGCTGTAGGGGGGCAGCTAGCGCTCCTCACCATGCTCAGAGCACAAGAGCTGGCCAGTGTAGTTTGAGTTCAACTGGAAAGAGAAAAAAAGACTTGCGCAAACTGTAAGGTGCGATCAGAAAACAATGAATGTTCAACTTTTTTTTTTTTGGTGGTACCCGGGATCAAACTCAGACCCTTGTATGTCCAAGGTTGACACGGTACCACTTGAGCTAAATTGCCAGCCCTTGAATATTCAACTTTAAAAAATAGTACCACAGTCAAAGTCAACCTGCTATGACTCCCCTCCAGATCCTCTCCTCACAGTGGACACGTGCATCCTATGGTCCTTTTTCCTGAAGGTCCTTAGCTGCGCTGTTCTGGCTGCATTGAAGTCCTGAATCCATTCAGAACATTTCTTTCCCAGGGTCCTTTCGACTGAGGGAAGACCCAGAGGTCACACAGGGCCAGACCTGGTGAACAAGGTGGAAGAGGAGATGATGTCATGTTCTTACAAGCCTTTTTTTTTTTTTTTTGAGACAAACTCTCGCTTTGCAGTTCAGGCTGGCCCTGAGCTCACTATGTAGCCCAGGCGAGCCTCAAACTCAGCAATCTTCCTGTCTCTGCCTCCTGAGTCCTGGGATGACAGGTGTGAGCCACCACGCCCGGCACTGCAGTGTGTGTTACTGACGCAGGGGAGCAAGGCTTAGCTCCCCACATGAACACAGGAAACGTGAGTTCATATTCTCTAAAAATCGAAAAATGAACTTTAGGAACGACAGAGGTTTAAGTAGGAAGATTTTATTGAGAAGGAAAGTTTCTGCCTAAGAGAGGCAGAAGGGGGAACCCAGAAAGGTGGGTAACTCAGAGCCACTTTTTCCAGGGGCAATTTATGGACCAAGATCACAAGGTGGGTTAGGTTCAAAATAGGGGGCTGCCAATAAGATTTAAGAGGGTGGACAGGCCACAGTTAACCAATGAGTACAGTGGGGACTTCCAATAAGATTCGACAGAAATGGGCAAACCATAGTTAACCAATGGGTTTACCACAGGTGCAGTTGTATCAGCAGCCTTGATTAAATGGGGTCCAAAGAGGAATCAAGTCTATAGGGTTTTTTTTTTTTTTGAGACAGGGTCTCGCTTTATAGTTCAGGCTGGCTCTGAGCTCACTATGTAGCCCAGGCGAGCCTTGAATTCAGCAATCCTCCTGTCTCTGCCTCCCGAGTGCTGGGATGACAGGCGTGAGCCACCACGCCCGGCAAGTCTATAGGGTTTTTCTTGCCAGGAGACTTGTAGGTAGGCCAAAGTCTTGGTCCTTTCCCCAGAGGAATTTGCAATGGGAATGTGCCGTCACTGCCTTCCCGGGGAGGAGGTGGGTCTGGATCTTGACCCTCCATACTGGGAGAACAAAGCCCGTGTGGTCAGTGCTATCTGGGAGTGTAGTTTTTCATTGATGGCGTTGACCTTTGGAAAGGTCTCCTTTCTTGCAAACCTTTCTGTAAGACTCACAAAACCTGAGTCACTCCTCATCGTTATTCCCTACTCCTAGGCAAACAAAGCCTTAGGAATGGACCTTTTAACTAACTACCAGCATGTTGCCCTTGTGCCCTTGTACGACCTTGCCTGCACAACCCTTCCCAGACTGTACGGGTGTATAGAATGCACCGTAAAGATAGTTTTAAATTGTAAAACTGTGTGATCTGTTAAGACAGCCAGACTTTCATCCTTGCAGCTGTGGTCTGCAGAGATAGCGTTGTGACTGCCCTCCACCCCACTTCTGTAACACCAGTTTTTCCTCTAAAGACCCCTCACCACTTCAGTTTGGTGCTTCACTTCTCTAGGAAGTTTAGTCCATGCATGTGAATAAGTTTCCATCTTTTAATTTCTGCTGTGTCCCGGTGTGAAATTATCTTTCGCTCTGTGGCATTACACTTTCAAGGGCCGGTCCTATCTACCTGCCTACCATATGTCTAGCTAGATTTTCTACCTATAATAGTATGTGGTTACCGGGGCTCGAACTTGGGACTTTGCACTTGCCAGGCAGACGCCAGAACCACTGAGCTAAAAGCCCAGCCCCAAGCCTACCTTTTAATCATAGTTTGTAAAGACATGCAGGAAAGAGGACTCCAGACTGCTCCAGATAGAAGCTGGGCTCGATGGTGCAAGCCTGTAATCCGGGAACTTGGGAAACTGAGGCAGAGCAAAAGTTCCAGAAAAGCCTGCCTATGCAGAAAGACCTCATCTCGAAAAGATAAAACACACAGCCAATTAACACAGGAAATGGTGCAAATCCAAATAATAACAAAACACTATTTTCTGCATACTGAATTATATAAACTAGGATATACACTGCAGCCAGCTCCTAGCACAGGTTTGGGGACGGAAGGAGGGAAAATTAATACTGCCTTCTTGGAAAATAATTTGGAAATGGGCATCTTTTTTTTTTTTTTTTTTGAGACATGGCCTTGCTTTGTAGTTCAGGCTGCCCGAGCTCATATGTAGCCCAGGCAAGCCTCGAAGTCAGCAATCCTCCTGCCTCTGCCTACCGAGCGTTGGGATTACAGGCGTGAGCCACCATGACCAGTATTGTTGTATATGGTTACTGGATGGAACCAGGGACCTTGCACATGCTAGGCAGGCCCTGGAACCACTGAGCTAAATCTCCAGCCCACGGGCACCTTTTAATAAAGACTCAGGGCATGGAATCTACCAGAAGACTCACTCCCAAATGTTCCCTAGGGTTTCTATGCACGGGGAAGTCAAGTTCACTGCAAAATGCAGAAAAAGCCACATCTAGTCTTGATAAACTAACATCATTTTTCTGCAGAAGAGAAACAAAATGGCCCTCAGAGAACAGAGTCTTCTACCAAGCCCTCTTGTATTTCTTCACTTTTTTACCAGGGTCAGCCTGCAACACGCCTGGCTGTGCCTCTCACAGCTGCACGGCCCTCCGGCCCGCCCAGCTGGCCCAAGTCTGTCTGCCCAGCCGAGGCCTCAGACCACATGCAGGAATCCTGCCTTTTACACCCCACAGACAGCCTAGCACCGCATACGAATAGCTCCCCAGTTGTTATTTGTGAAGTTCTTGGAGAAAAACAGAAAGCCATTAGTATGTTAATGACCCAGCCAGACCGTAGCCAAGTGCCCACACGGAAGCCAAGTGCCCACAAGGTCGATGGGGTAGTGGGGGGCCGATCAGACCCCTGAGCTCATCTCATCCTCCGGTGCCGCACAGCTGGAAGTCTGCGCCCGACGAGGTGGTTCCGGGTTCTTGGTGGGACGGTTAAAGTCGCATTAAACACAACTTCTGTCTGGCCCCGGGGCAGCTCCGGACGTGGAGGCCTGGAGTCCTCGCCTTTCTTGTAACCTCGGAGCCCAGGGGAGGGAAGGCGCTGGCGGGGACCGGGGCTGCTGTCCACCCAGGCCCCGCCTCTGGCACATGCACCCCTGGTGCAGGCCGGGCAGCCTCTGCCAGTCTCAGCACTGACCGGGACGGTCCAATGGCGCCCAGTGGAGAGTCAGCCCCGCCCCCACCGGCACAGGCAGCTGCCGGCTTCCTCCGCGGGATCACAGTGACAGTCTTTAGCGGCTGCCTCGCTCGGCCTGGGGTCCTTCTCAGACCCGCCCCCGTCGGCAGGCGCCTCCACCAGGAGCAGCACTGGGTCCCCAGCCCAGCGGCCATGGCCTGCCAGCCCCGGCACTCCAGGCCTGCCCTCTGTTGTCTGCCTGGGGCACCCGCAACCCCTGAGCCCTCTGTGCCCACGGGCAAGGGTCAGGTTCGGAGTGGCTCAGTCCCTGGACAAGGAGGGATGCTGTGTGCCAGGACGCCTGCCCACACCGGCCTGGCTGCAACCGCCCTGGCAGAAGAGCGGCCTGTGCCCCAGGAAGGCGATTTGAGTTTAATCCTCCCGAGTCCCAGTGGGTCAGCAAGCTCACGCACAGGGCTCACGCCGCTGCCAGGCTGCTGTGCCTCGGCCCGAGCCCAAGACCAGACACCAGAACTCGGGGCCCAAGGAAAGCTCCCACGCCCGTGCCCGGCAAGCTCGGGTGACGCCAAGCTTCCCTTTAGGCCTCAGGATTAAACAAGGCTCAGGGAGCACCCGTGACTCGGCGTGTTTGTCACGAATGAGAAGCCTGGCAAGATGGCTGCGCGCCTATCCTTTCGGAACCACTGGGAAACACTCCCACAGCTTAACCCCTGGGTCATGGCACTGGGCAGCAGCGGGCGAGGGCACAGAGGTAAACATCCAGGGGAAGCGAGGCACGGCGATCACGCCTGGGACCCCAGCACTCGGTGGGGGGGCAGAGGCAGAAGGAATGCCAAGTTTGAGCCCACCCTGGGCGACTTAGCGAGATCCTCTCTGAAAGAAATCCACAAAAGCTTCTGGCAAGGCTGAGGCAGGGCCCCTCCTGGCCCCCTCCGCAGCCCCCTCCTGGCCCTCCCGCCCCCGCAGCCAAGCGTTCCCGGCACAGGTACAGGCTCAAGGCCTCTTCCAGGGAAAGCAAATTCCAACAGGTAAGGCTTGAGGATAAATCCTCAAGCGCCACCCGCAGCGCCTTCCCGCAGCCCTCAGATTCGGAAGCCCCAGCTCAGGGCCGCAAGGGGCCTTCTTCCAGGGGGAAGAGAAAACCCAGCCTCGCGCCAGCCGAGAGAGGGGGGGGGGCCGCTGCGGGGGGCTAATGAGCCGTCAGTGAGACCCGCCTCCCGGGTCCCTCTGGCTCCCCCTCCCAGACCCCCAGCGCTTGGCTTTGTCATGGGTTCGAGCCCCACCTCCGCCTGCCCGAGGGTCCTCCCTCCACCCTCAGGTTCTCGGGAGGTCGGAGGTCTCCCAGAAGCCCCTGCCCAAGGTCAGAACAACCTTCAGGGCCCGGGCTCCCCACTTTCCCAGACACCTCAACTCCTGCATCTCTTAGGACCCAGGGCAGGAACCCCCCACCACACAGACACACACACACGCACACGCACACGCACACACGCCATCACCTGGAAATTCAAGTTTCTCTCTGGCTGCTTTGGCAATGACTCTGTGAACTGAAACAGCTGGTGACTCTTCTCCCGCGTTTTCCTGAGCTCCAGAAGGTCGCGAGGATGAAGCACTTCTCTTCCAGGTAAGCATCTGTCTTGGCCGCTAAATTTTGACTTCAAGATGCCAGGTTAGGAAGTTACACCTCTGTCAACTTTTTATCTCATTGGAAACTTAAAAGTTCTGCCACAGCACTTCTGTTTCTCCTGAGAAACCTGGAAATTTCCAGAGACGTATTCTAGTTCACCGCTGGCTTCCAAAGTTTTCAGTCTTGTTAATGGCTCTGCCTAGGAAATAGTCTTTCCTATTCACGTAGAAGCAGATCCGTTTACATCAAATTAAACATCACATCCTGGGAAGGTTAGACGTAGGGACAGTTTGGTACTTGCAAAACTGTTAAGAAAATAGCAAAAAAAACCAAAAATCAACCCTTTTTAATGTTGGATTTAAACGAAGTCTCTTGACAGTTGTGACTCATCAAATACAAAATGTCAAGCAGATTTTTTTTTTTTTGAGACAGTGTTTCTTTGTAGTCCAGGCTGGCCCTGAGTTCACTGTATAGCCCAGGCAAGCCTCGAACTGAGCAATCCTCCTGCCTCTGCCTCCCGAGTGCTGGGATTACAGGTGTGAGCCACCACACCCGGCACTGTGGAGTGTGGTACTGATTGCTAGTGGGCGTGAGTCACCTCACCCGGTATTGTTGTATGTAGTTATCGGGATCGAATTCAGGACCTTGCGCTTGCTAGGCAGGCACTGGAGCCGCTGAGCTAAATCTCAGCCCCTCAAGCAGCTACTTTAAAATTCTTTTTCTTTCCTTTGGGGTTTTGAGACAAGGTCTTTCTGGTTCAGGCTGGCCTTGAACTCACAGCAGTCCTCCTGCCTCAGCCTCCGGGTGCTAGGATCACAAGTGGGCGCCACCACATCTGCTCTTTTTAAAATTCTTATATGAAAACTAGCAGAAAAATGTAGGTTGTCTGAAATAGAAGAGGAGTTTGCACCTTTTTTAAATTACCTGCATAATATGTATGTTCACGTGTGTGAAAGTTAGATAGAGATGACCTGTTTTCAAAGTTTTGCTCCCCGACTTGGCCCCGGGAAAGGGCGGGGCGGAAGCGAGGCTCGTCCCGCCCCTCTTGTGCCAGTGCCTGTCCTCGGACCCGGGGCCAGGCTTCGTGTGCCTTGTTTTCTGAGAGGCGTCTCCACGTCCTCCGCAGTGCGGTTGTGATTCTGGTCGTGGCCTTTTCCAGCACGTCGGACCTGGGACTCGCGGCCGGTGAGAGACTATTGGTCCCAATCTCTCCACTTGTTGGGATCAAATGCGGGACTTGTGCCTGCAGCCCAGCCGCTGCGGCGCGGCTTCTTGATCTTGGGGTGACTGACAGTTTTCCTGTGGCCCCGAACGCGGACCCCAGGAGCTGATTTGCCCCTCAGGGTCAGGCCCCCGGGACCCTGCTGGACTCAGAAATGACCGCAGCCGGCCCCAGGCCGGGCTTCCCACCCGCCCTCGGTCCTCCGCGCTCGTGCCCCCCGTGGGGATCCAGGACAGTAAGCGGCCTCGCTCGCCTGCGCCCCGCGGCCCTGGGCACCTCCACGCCCTCCCTCCCTGAGCCCCGGGCGGGCGGTCAGGGCACCCGCGCGCGGGGCCTGTTCTAGGCGCGCTCGGGGCTCTTCGTCCCTTCCCCCTCCCATTTCAGGTAAGGAGCTGAACAAAACCTGCTGTCTGAACGGGGGCACCTGCATCTTGGGGTCCTTCTGTGCCTGTCCCCCGTCCTTCCACGGACGCAACTGTGAGCGCAGCACACACGCACAGTGAGCCACGACGGGGCGGAGGCGCGGGAAGGGAGGGGGAGGGGCGGCCGCCGCCTGGGGTCCCGGGAGGCCGAGGCGGGAGGGTGGCTGCGAGTTCAGGGCCGGCTTGAGCCGCGAAGCGACCCGGCCGCAATCGGAAGGGAAAGCAAGGCCGAGTTCCCCTTCCCAGGAGGTGCGGCTCTGTGCCCCACGGCGCCTGGCTGCCGCCCCGGAAGTGCTCCATGTGCCGCTGCTGGCTCGGCCAGGTCCACTGCTTCGCCCAGGCCTTCCTGCCCGGCTGTGGTGAGCGGGCGTCCCCTCCTCTCCCGTCCCTCCAGACCCCTCCGTGGCCCGGGGTGCCCGGTTGACGGGGTGGCCTGCTGGAGCCGGCTGCCGAGAAGGCCCGGTGTAAGGGCAGGTGCCAGGGCACCTCGGGGTGTGTCCCCTGCTGCCACCCTGCCGGGGTCCCTCCAGGCCGCGCGAGTGACCCTGTCCTGGGGCCTGTGGGCCGGAAGGGAGGCGCCCTCTTCCTTCCTCGGGCATCAGGTCAGACCCACCCTACAGTGGCACCACCAGGCCCTGACCCCGCGCGTGACCGTAGCAACTTCCTTCACCCGAGAGGCCCGGGGGTGGTTCCTCAGCAGGCAGGAAGGAGGGCACCTCGCGGCCGGGACGGGGACCGCGCCCCTGCCGTCAGGCTAGGACAGGTGTCCTGTGGGCGCAGGGCAGTGAATAGATGTGCCGGGTCCTGATTCTTTCCCCCTGGAATTCGGCCTCCGAGATGTCCTGTTCCGGAGCATGGCACCAGAGTCCCGCCGGAGTCCACCCAGTGTGGCCTTCAGGGGCGGCGACCCCGGGTGGGGCACGTCCAGGGAAGAGCGAATGCGGAAGAGGCCCGTAACACCGCTCAGGCCCACGCGGGACACGCTGTGGGCAGGTTTCCTCCAGCGACCCTTCTGTCCCCGTAGATGGCCGCGTGAGTGACCAGCGCCTGGCGGCTTCCGGCACCCAGCAATCTGCTTCCCTTGCGGGCACCACTCTCCTGCTGCCTGGCGTCTGCCTTCTCCTGCAGACACGAGTCTAGGTCCCGGGGCCTTTCGAGGCCCCTGCACCAACCTTGGAGCTAAAAGACGCCCTCTGTCAGCTGTTTTGACAAAATGCACAATTTGCAAATGAGCCTTCCACGTCCCTAAGCCACCAGTTACCACCTGTGCTGTGTTCACCCCACAAAAGCTATTTTTAAAAAGTCAGTCATACCTACTTGTGCCCAAGTCTGTTTCTTGATACAGGTGACTTTAAAGGCTTCCTAATACCTTTAAACAGTTAAATTTATAGGTCACTAAGTGCTAGTCCTAATATAGAACTGATGAGAAACATTTAAATAGATCACAGTCAATTATGGTTTGGTTTTGTTCTTTCTGGGACAAGGTCTTGCTGGGTAGTCCAGGCTGGCCCCCCAACTCATGGGGATACTCCTGCCTCAGCCTCCTGCGTTCTGGGGCTATAAGTGTGTGCCACCAAAATAGAACAAAGTCTATTTCAAAAAAACTACCTAAATTTCCCCAAGTTTGCTTTATAAATTAATGTTCTTGCCATGCTATGAAATTATTTTAACTGTTGTAGAAGAAGCAACGTCCACAGTATAGTTAGTGGTAGACCAAGTAGGAGGCTATACAAACCTGATCTTCATGAGCTTGTGAGCCATAGGAAATTTACTGACAAAATATTGGCAGGTAGTTCTTGGCTGGTGAGGAACACTGCTTTACCACTGGGTTTCTCCAATTTTTCCCCCTTTCCCTTCACAAGGGCTGGCCTCGAGCTCACTATGCATCCAGGGTGGCCTTAAATTTGAAGTGATGCTCTTGCCTCACCCACCCCAGGCAGGGCCGGGATCACAAGCGTGTGACACCAGGCCCAGCCTTTCTCTCCTTTTCTGTGATTTCCCAGCATTCCCCGGGAGGACTTGTTTGGAGGCCCAGGAAAGGTGCTGCCTAGCAGAGGCGCCTGAACCCAAGGCCCACACCCTGAGCTACTTCCCCAGCCTTTGTAAAAAGTGTCACTGGCTCTTGCTTAGCTGCCAGTGCTGGGCTTGAACTTGTGACTCACTGGCCTTGATGGGCTGAGCCTGACCACCATACTTAGACTTTTAATTAACGTGTGTGGGAGGTAATAAAATGTACCATTTTTTTCTGTGCCTGGATTTGAACCCACGTACACGAGGCTTGCCTTTTCCCACTATCTGCACCCCCACTTTTTCTCAATTTTAAGACAGTTTTATAGGTTGCCTGGCCCGGCTCAAACTTAGGATGCTCCTGTCTCAGCCTCCTAGTGGCTGGGGTTGTGGTTGTGTGTTGGCCCACATAGCTGTGTGAGCTGCCTGCTCCTTCTGGGCCCGCAGGGGCATCTGCACGACTGACCCTAGGCCGCCAGAGTTCCTTCAGCCAAGGACAATCCTGGGAGGCAGAAGGCTGCAAGCAGCCCCCCTGGGGTCAGCCCTACCTGCGCCCTCTGCCCCGTGTGCCCCACCTTCCTCCAGCTGCCTCACACGTGCTGGGGTGGGTTGGCTTACTTATGATCTCAGTGGTCCTCACTTATCCTTGCAAGTCTATCCCAACACTGGGAGGCTGAGGCAGGAGGATCACCCTCCAAGGCCAGACTGGACCACATAGTTCAAGTCTACTCCAAATTACTTAGCAAAATCTTGCCCCCAAAATTAACAAAAGTAGGGCTGGGGATTTAGTTCAGTGTTTGGACCCTGCCTAGTAAGCACAAGGTCCCTGATTCCATCCCCAGTGACCACACACCACAGTGCCGGGTATGGTGGTTCATGCCTGTCACCCCAGCACTCGGAGGCAGAGGCAGGAGGATTGCTGAGTTCGAGGCTTGCCTGGGCTACATAGTGAGCTCAGGGCCAGCCTGAACTACAAAGTGAGGCCCTATCTAAAAAAAAAATCACCCTCTTGGGGTCAGGGCATTAGCGCTGGTCCTCACAGCTCCTGTGCAAGTGCGGGCTCATCAGTTCAATCCCCGATAACCCCAAAAAACCCTTTGACAGTGTGTATCTTTCTTTAAAAATGAAACTGTAGGTGCTATTTCCTGGACACTCAGGACCTAGGTAGGTCACTCCCACAGGACGGGAGCCCCTGCCCCTCGTTAGATTCCCTCTGGTCCCTCTGTGCCCCCAGGCTTCCCACCACTGTCTCAGTCACCCAGGAAATGGGCCCCGAGACCGTCACATGTGAGCTCACTGGGCTTGGAGCCGCTTTCCGCGAGAACTCTCTTCATCGAATTATGGCTGTTACTTTCGCTATCTGTGAGCTCCATTCTTAGCCTCTTACTTTATTTCCGAGACGTGTCCTCTGCCAGGCCGATCCTGAATTCCCATCCTGCCTCAGCCTTTCGAGTAGGTGGGATGGTACCACACCCCACTTGAAGGGCTTACTTGGCAAACTTTACAAAGCTCTACAAAATCATTTGTTTTTGTGAACTGTGTACAAGCTCCATTTTGTTTGCTGTTTTGTTTTGACTCGTTATCTCACGCTGTAGCCCAGGCTAATCTCTAACTTGTCTTGTCTCAGCCTCCCAAGGCCTGGCAGTAATTAAAAACTGCCCACTGAAGAGGACACCTGGGCGGGCAGGGTGCCGGTCCCGGGGAGGGCAGCTTGGGGCCAAGATGAGCTATCCATGAGCCCTTGGCTGAGGAAAAGATGGCCAGCCCACCCAGCGGCCAAGGCCGGGGGAGGAACGTGCTGAACCTGTATTTTATTTTTTGAAATAGTTTCACCTTGTAGATCAGGTGGCCTTGAATTCATGGCACTCCTCCTGCCTCAGCCTCCCCAGATGCTGGGATCTCAGGTGCCCGACACCACAGCTGGCACTTGGGCAAATACTCCTTTGTTCTTCCTTTAGCATTGGGAGCAGAAGCCTGTCCTCACTGAGCTCTGGCTCCCAGCTAAGCCCATATTTACAAAGCTGGCCTGGAGTATGCCACAGGAGCTATGGGCTTTAAACAGTGTGGTGCCCGCCCTAGGGGAGGCACAGCCGCCCTGCATAAATCTGCACCTTCCATGCAGGTCGAAGCAGCCCGGGCCCCCTTGGGCCTCAGCTTTCCCTGCAGAGAAGGTGCTGCCACTCACCAGGCGTCTCCAGTGCCCTGCAGGCCAGGCCCCACACCCAGCCCCACCGCGATCTGGGAGGGCAGAGGAGGGCAGAGGGCACGGGGACGAGGATCCCACTGCGGCCACACTGACCCCAGGCCTTTCCCACCGGCCCCTGCGAGCTGTGTCTTGGGGCAGCCATGTCCTCCCCTGGGAGCCTGGCAAGAGCCTGCGAGGTCCGTGTCCTGACAATCCTCCCCGGCGCTGCCAGAGGACCTGCCACAGCCGCGTCATCCTCTGAGGAGGACTCGGGGCCCGCACTGCCCAGCCTGCGTCCCTGGCCGTCCGTGTCCAGCTGGCCTCTTCGCCATGCTGACTGCCGCTCTCGGTTCCGAAGATCAGACCCAGGGCCCCTGGCAGGCGAGGCAGACAGACGCTCTGCCCTGAGCTGCGGCCCCTTTCCCTGCACTTTAAGGCGGGGCCTTGTGAAACCGTTCAGGCTGGCCTTGCGCTTGTGACCCTCCTGCCTCGGGCTCCCGAGTCGTTGGGGTGACTGGTGTGCAGCCCTGCGCCCGGCTGCCGTGCTGGTTTTAAACACGGTCCCTGAAGGTAATCACCAGGCAGCAACCGGGCTTCCCATTTCCTAGAGAGCGGCCATCGGGTGGCATCAGGTCCTCAAGGGGCCCCTGGGCACCGGAAGTCTGGGGGGAGCGTCTGCCCTGTGGCAGAGCCGCCCCCACCCTGTCCCTGGCGAGGGCTTCAGAGCCGGGCGGCTCCCTGTGAGCCCTTACATGTGGGCTTAAGCTCGTCCCACTTCCCCTCTTGCTCTCGCCGCGATGACACAGTAGAGGACGGGACTGTGACGCGCACGGGCAGCTGAAGGGCGTCCACGGGCCGGCTGAGCGTCGGCGGGACTGGGGCGGGCCGGGACGAAGACGTCCCTGCTTTGCAGAATGGTCCCAGGACGCTGGTGGAGGCGGCAGAGACGGTGGGCGCGCAGGGCCCCGGCTCCTGCTCCACCTGCTTCCCGGAGCTGCCCTCGCCCTGTGCGGACCTGACTTCCACTGGCGCCCGGCACAGCCGCAGGGTGGCATCATGCCGTTTCCAGCCGTGGGGTACAGGTTCGCGTCAGGCCTGTCTGGAAGTGCTGGGTGGGAGCGACCCGAGCCTCGGTCCTTCCACAGCCCGGGCTGCTCTATGTCCTGTGGCGTGGTCCAGTCACCCCGCAGCCGCACGGGACGCTCCTAGGGTTCGTGGGCCCCAAGCCATGCTGTCCACCGAGCAAGCCCAGCAGCCCCATCCTGGCTGGCCACCTTGGCCAGTGCCCATTTCCTGTTTCAGTATCAAGGCCTAAACTTCCCTTTCCCATCCTGGCTGCGGTAAATGGGGCACAGACCTGTGCTCACAACAGTGACCATGTTTAGGTGGATGTTTACCATGTCCTGATTGGCCGAGTTCCTAGAAAGGGGCCACAGGGGGAAAGGAGCTGGGTCCAGAGAACCCCAGGGAGTATCGGGCTCCATCTGACCTCTGGAGCCCAGCGGGGAGGGACACGGGCACGCGTGTGCTGCGGGCTCCGGAGACCAAGGTATGGCTTGAGAAAGTGCAAAGAGCACCGGGCACCGAGCACTGAGCCACGACGCAGCTCTTTCATGGAACTGGGGACGGGACCCCGGGGTCCTGTCATGCTGGGCCGGCGCCCTGCACTGAGTCACAGCCAGCTCTGAGACAGCAAAGTTGTCCAGGCTGGGATCAAACTTGTGATCTACCATGCCTGGTTCCTGTGTGTGTGTGTCTGTGTCCCTTTCTCTCTTTCTTTCTTGCTTCCTGTCTGTCTGTCTGCCTGTCAAAGGTCTCCCTGAGTAGGCCAGGCTGGCTTTGAATGCACTGTGTAGGCTGGGTTGGCCTTGAACTTAGGATGATCCTCCTGCCTCCTTGCCAAGTTCAGGTTTAATTTTATAAGCTTCTTGGCAGACTTGTTAACAGATTGAGAATGGCTTGGGAAACATAATGGAGGCTATAGGGCTCCCCAGAGTCTAACGCGTTAGACCGACACCACCTCCAACCCTCAAGACACTTCTACCCAGTAAATATTCAGTTTCACTATGGATTTTTAAAGAGAGGAAATAGGTATTTAAGATCCTAGCCAGGCATGGCTGCAGCATGCACCAAGAATCCCAATTAACTCAGGAGGCTGAGGCAGGAGGTTCCCTGGAGCCCAGGAGTTTGACACCAGCCTGGGCAATACAGAGAAATCCTATCTCAAAAAGTGAGGCAAACAAATAATTAAAAAATCTCAAAATCTTACAGTAATAATAGTTTACTACCATTTTTAATCCTGTCTTCTCTGCTTGTACATAACATTTACCAGCAGAGAAACACTAAAAACAATGTGTTGTGTGTGTGGTATGGGTGTGTGCTGTGTGCCAGGGATCAAGCCCAAGGCCTTCCGCAAGCTAAGCACAAACTCAGCTTTACCGAGGAGCTGCACCCTCTCCTGAGGTGAACATGATTTTCAGAAGTGTCTCACTGTGCACTTCAGTCTGGCCTTGAACACTATGTGGCCCAGGCTGTCTTTGAACTCATGGAGATCCTCCTGCTTCAGCCTCCCGAGTGCTGGAGTTATAGGCATGAGCTGCTACGCCTGCCTCTAGTTCTTACTCTTGAGGTAAGCAGAGAGTTCCCCTTGGCCTGGAAGCTGTGACTCTCATAACTCAGTCCTGCACCGGAGTGCAAGATGCCCTCCTTGCTTGGAGGCCTCGCTGTCCGGGGTCCTGTCCCTGCCAGGGCGTGGGAGGACTCAGCAGATGTGGCTGTCACCCGGAGCTCTGTCTGGGATTAAAGGCTCTGAAGAACAGCACGCTTCACTCAGCC
>PVIC010040172.1:0-16785 GCA_004025085.1 Thryonomys swinderianus | reverse complement strand
TCTTTCTTTCTTTCTTTCTTTCTTTCTTTCTTTCTTTCTTTCTTTCTTTCTTTCTTTCTTTCTTTCTTTCTTTCTTTCTTTCTTTCTTTCTTTCTTTCTTTCTTTCTTTCTTTCTTTCGACAGGGTCTTGCTTTGTAGATCAGACTGGCCCTGAGCTTACTATGCAGCCCAGGCATGCCTCAAACTCAAAAATTCTCCTGGTTTTGCCTAAGAGCTGGGATTTCAGGCATGAGGCACCACCCCTGGCCTTTTATAGTGTTTCTCGACCCACTGGACAGCTAGATAACTTCACAGTCCTTCGGGCCTTCCTAGCCACGTGGAGAAGGGCTATCCATTGATCCTCAGAAAGAACACTGTACGTGCTAAAGGGTTAGTGTGGTTACTGTCCTGTTTTTGTCTTTGAGACATTGGGGACAGCATGCAAGTTAAGTACATAGAACAAGTCCACATAGAAATGTATAAAGAGAATAGAATATCCACACAGAACAAGTCCACCATATCTGCATAAAGTGTATTCTCCCATTCTGAATAGTAGTGTTGGGTCAATAGCCCTCTTTTAAGAGGCAAATTAAGTATGTTCCCAAATTCTAAATGGTAATATTGATTCATGCCCCTGAAATGTTTTGTTCGCTTTTCTTGACTGCAGTAGTGTACATGTCCCATGTTGGGTTCTTTCTGGCCTTTCTCTTTAATGCCACAGATTGGCCAAGGTCAGCAAAGCACTCTGTGCTGATGGAACCAAGTTTGTTTCTGTGCAAGGTTAACAGAGTCCCTGATAGTATTATGCTGTCATCAAAGGCTCTGTCACCAAAGTACTTTCAACTCTAGGGAGTATAGAGGCATGCAAGTGAAAGGGATTCTGGAGAAAAAGTGTTTTAGGGGATCTGAGTAATCCGATCTGCTTGCCTGCTCAGCAAGGATTCACTGAGGCCTCAACAGAACACAGAGTTAAGGGCTGAGGGATAGAAAGGTAGAGAAAGCCAGGCCCCCACCCTGGCGGTTCGCACAATGTGGTCGGCAGGTTGAGGCCTGCACTTCAGCGCTCAATAACAATGCAGCCAGTAAATGTTAATGAGCGGTTGGACATCAGAGGAGGGGCAGGATGCAGGGGAGGAGGAGGGGGTACCCAGGCTGACAGGCAAGGAGCACCGAAAGCTGCCCGCAGAGTATGGAGCAGCAAGGAAGAGACACAAAGCAGGGCCGGAGCTCCAGGTGGAGACCTCAGGCGCAAAGGGCACAGCTTGGCTCTGGAAAAAGGAAGCATTCATGCTGGAGAATCCATGGGTAATGCTGGGGATAGGGCTGGAAAGGATACCGGTGACATTCGGTTTCTTGCTAAACGTACCCGTCACGCAGTGCTTACTGACATTTGTTAAGTGTCCCACGGCACCCAGGAGTTAGTATCTTCGCCTGTCCCATTTAGCATGCAGAGGTCTCAGCTCCGAGAGGTTTGCTCAGTAGCCCATAATCACGCAGTTGGTGCTCCGAAAAGCCAGCGAGGAAACCTGGCCTCCAAAGCATGTGTATTTCCTGGAGGCTCCTTTTCTTTCTCCAGATCCTAGTGCTCTTTGTAGAAGACACAGCGGGTGTAGGTGAGACCAGGCTCTCTCCTGCCCATGTGGCCCTGGGGCGGTCTGACCAATCCCTTATCTCTGCCCCACTCACACAGCCTGGGAGTGCAGGAATAGCCAATATTTCCTCTTAGTCCTTCTAGTTTGTTTATATTTCTTATATCCTTGCTATGTATTTCCTTAAAAAATATCAGATTGTATGAAATACATGTTGCACAATTCTGGTTAGATTTCAGGTCAGCAGTGTGTGACAGCTCCCTCGAGATGGAACGTTTTAAAACAGTTAGAAGTAGGGGCTGGGGATTTAGCCCAAGTGGTACTGAGCCAACCTTGGATGCACAAGAGCCCATGTTTGATCCCCAAAAGTTAGAAGTTCATTGTCTCTTAGGAAACCCAGAGGCAGGCAGGTGAAGGGTGGTGCAGTGAAGGCCGCCCAACATTTCCCAGTGGTTCAGGCTTCTTTTTGCTTTTCTACCATCTTTCTTGTGCTGCCTCCTGGAACAAGAGGGCTGTGTAAGCTCTAGCTATCGCTTCCACACTCCAGCCAGCAGGGTTATGAAACAAGGAAAATTGCTTTCTCAATTCAAGGGCTTTCCTTGTAGGTTGTTCACAGCATTTCCTTATATAACCAAGTAGCCAGAAGTTGGCCACTCATTCTAAGAATACTTGGAAAAAATGGTGCCTATCTGTAATCCCAGTACTCAGAAGGCTGAGACAGGAGGATCACCATGATCTTGAAACCAGCCTGGGCCATATAGTGAGTTCAGGGCAGACCTGGACTACATAGCAAGACTCAATAAGATGATACTTTGAAATCCAACCTTTATTTTAGGTGGTCATGAATCCAGATGAAAACCTACTACTAGAAAAGAAAGAGGAAACAGATAAGTAGACAAAATATGCACAGCACAATTGAGGGCTACAGGATTGCTCCCCTCTACTTACTGAAACCGGGGCAAGGCCACAGAGCCAAGCCTTGATCCCATCCCAGTGTTTACCTCAAGGTGGTCGGGAGAAGAGAAGCAAAGACCCTCCAAGGCTGCCCAGGAAAGTTCTAGAATGTTCAGTCCAAGAGGTAGGTGCCTTAGACCTCCTTGTGTGCTCTGGAGTAACCTTTCTCCCCTGGAGCACATGAAAGTTCATATACGTGGACTGTATCTTACACTGTACATACCGCCAGAAGAGTGAAGCATGGGAAAGAGCACGGACAATAAAACACAGAGACGTGACTCAGCACCCTGTCAATCATTCTGTCAACCATGCTCTGAGGACCCTCTCTGGGCGGTGCCTTGAAGCAGGCAGGCCATTTAGAGGGAGGAGTGCTACGCTCTAAGCACCAGTGCCATTTTCCTCCCACAGCACCAGCCTGCTCACTCTGGGTATACTTTGGCTTTAATGAACTTTGCTGCTGTTTCTTTGCTGTTCTGTTTTACACTATGTCGGTTTCTCTGTCCCTCATACACAAGAACCTAGGAATCTGTCTCTGGATCCTGTAACCTATGGTAATACATAGATGTGTGCCAGTTTCTGTCGTTAGCCTCGTTTGATGTTTATCATCATGTAATCCTGGAATTGTGGTTCAAAGAGGACAGCTTGTTGAGAGTTGCATAAGCCACGAGTGCAGGAGCTTGAACAGTGTTCCTCTGACTCCAACGATGGTCGCTGGATTAAACATCCATTCACACGTAGGCCATGCC
Source organism: Thryonomys swinderianus (assembly GCA_004025085.1). Lineage (NCBI taxonomy): Eukaryota > Metazoa > Chordata > Mammalia > Rodentia > Thryonomyidae > Thryonomys > Thryonomys swinderianus. The sequence goes on along the minus strand of PVIC010040172.1, from coordinate 13,517 downwards.
TGCTAGTTTCCATTATTTTTTTTCCTCCTAGTAAAGATGTATGTGCAACCTTTAGACCTGTACAGCATTCTGTGGAGAAAGCATTGACTTCTTTCAAAATAAGCGTAGCTAGGAAATCAAGGAAAAGGAAACCACAGTGTAAGGGCATGGTAGGGGACAGAGCACAGGCTCAGGGTGCCTGGATAACTAATGCCCGGCCAGTCTGGCCCGATAGAGCTCTGAGGAAGTGCAGCCTCCAAGGAAGGGCACAAGGGCCTCTCGGCTTCACTGGCCTCCTGCCAGCTGCCTGAGGCACGTTCCTCAGCTGATGCCTCCACCAGCTCTGCTTTGTGATGTTTGGCTTTGATCTAGACCAGTGTGTGGGCCTCTCCTCCGCCGACCTTGCTGGCAGGGCTTCACCCCTGCCCTTCGTCCTGGCCCTGCCTCCCTGAATGTGGCTGCACGCAAGGACTGCACGTAACCCTGGGGTCCCAGAGGACCCCTCCACCAGCCCTGCCCAGCCCTTGTGGCGCCTATCCCTGGAAGCTGACCGGTACGGCAAAGACAAGGACACTCCCAGCTTCAGTACCGTACAGGGCGAGTCAAAGCTCTTTCTTCTCTCAGGTTCCCAGACTTCTTATTTCCCCAGGTGCTTTCTGCATTTGGCTCTTACTGTCTGCCCTCCAGCCAAGGCAGTGATTAACCAGGACCTGACAGTCTCAGCCCACGGAGTAGCAGTGAACTCCAGAAGGCAGTTTTCTCCTACACTTGCTTCTGAATGATCTTCTCTGTTCTTCCCTTCCACCTCCCTTCCTCTTTCTTCACTGACATACTCTCTCATTCTCCCCTCCTTTTTTGTTCCACTCCTTCCTTCCCTCTCCCTCCCATTCTGTTCTCTCTCCTTTCGTATCTCTTTTCTTCTTGATGCTGAGGTCCAAGCCCAGGGCCTCCTGTACTCGGGCCAGTGCTCGCCCCTTGAGCCACACCCTGCCTCCCTCTTCCTCTGATTTTGAATAGTGCGCTTGTGATTCTTTCTCTAGCAAAGCAAACCTGGTAGCTGTCTGCGGCACAAAATGGGTTCCAGTGCCCAAAGGAGCCCATCGAGAGCTCTTTCCTGGTGCACTTTTAGAAAAAGCTTGGCCCCCCTCCCAACTAGGTAGAGACAAGAAAAGTATGAAAACAAGATTATTTGTTCTCTGGCTCCTCTGTGGGCCTTTTCCTGCATCGAGGAGTCACCACCCCTCTGCAAGGGAATAACAGCTGCTTTATTTCCTTGAGGTGAGTGAAGCCACCTCAACACGACAGTGAGCTCTAGCTCTCTCAAGCTTGCCTCCCTGGTTAGGTGGACAGTTCACGGTCTGCTCCTCTGGACAGGAAATATCCTGGAATGAATGTTGCTCTACATCTCCATTCTGGCCCTTCGAAGTAGGAGAGCCTTGGCCTGGACTCTCTCTCTCTGCCTTCCAGACTTGCACAAATACCTTTATAAGGACCAGCTCTGCAGAACCATAGAAATGAAGCAAGACGGCCCTGCCGACTTCCTGCTCCTTGTCTTCCTCCTCCTGTGCACACGGCCGGCGCCGGATTGAACGTCTGGCTGTTTGCTGCACTGAGAAGAACGGAGGCTTTGTTCTCCTGCCGTGTGTTGGGACAGGTTCCTTCTACCTGGAATGTCCAGGATGCTTCTTTGAGAGCTTGTTCGTTTACAGGGCTCCCAGTAGAACCCTGAACTCAGCATGGCCAGCAGTTGGTGATCATTTTCTCTTTACGAAGGAGCCCTGAGAAGAAAACACCAGCTAGTGTCCAATTTATAGTTAGAGAGAGCCACAAGTGCATGACATAACTACCGAATCTGGCTGTTTTTTGAAAGTTATTTCAAGGTACAGTGCATTCCCACATCCCGGCCTGTGGGCCTGAAGGTGTGCCAGGGCGGTAGAAGAATGAGCAGCACAATTTTTCCCCATTGTCTAGGTGAACATATTACTTTTTGTTCTAAAATAATGATTTAAAGAGGTATTTCAAACCATAACTTACTGATAAAGCCAGACCTGCATAGGAATTCTTGTGGGATCAGTTAAGGCTAATTACTCCAGGGAACCATGATTATAAGCCCCTCCCCCATTCAACACAGCTTTATTGAGAATACAGATGTAGAATGCTCTCTGGTGGATATATAAGATCTGGTTATTCTAGTGGCAGGCCAGATGTGCCAAGCACTCTGGCTACCTTCACAGCAGCTAGAAACCTTGCTACCAGCAAACAAAGGCTCAAAGAAATTAGAAGACTGTTCAAAGTTAAAGTGCTAGTAGGCTACAAGAGGCAGAATTTAAATTTGGGTCTGGGTGCTTGCTCTGGTTCCCACTTCTCTGTGCTGCCTCCTGACTTTAGGGTATTTATCAGCCTGGTCTCATCAGGAGGCAGTTTCTAGAGCCCTTATATGCAGCCATTCATACCACACCTGAAAGGTATAGTACAGGGAGGTCTTCAAGTGTCATGGAGGTACAATCGCAGGAAACCACTACTGTGAGGCGGAGGAAACAAACAGAAGGAGCTGCAATTCTCAAAACTTAAAAATTTAGAGGATGGGCCTTACAGAGCTGAAACATGGGCCTCTGAAGAGTGAGTGGGTCCTCTGGGGAGGAAATATGCCAGAATGAATGTTGCGCTAATGTCGATGCCTTTGAGCACAAAGGATGGTGCGCATGCTCAGACTCTGAGAAGCCTGGTACCAGTGTCCTGGAGGGCGAGGTAATAAAGCTGCTCTTGCAGTGTCTGGGACAATTGCAGCTTGGATTCGGCTGCAGTGGTGGGAAGATATGGCCAAGTTAAGTGAAGAAGTATTTCTAGAGACACCCGCAGGAACAAGAAGCAGACAGGAAGGAGGGAGTCTCGGCTTCCTCTTTCAGTCTCATGGTCTACTTTTACCACTTGTACTGACCGATCCTAAAGCAATGCTAACTGGGAAAACAGAAATATGGTTGTAGGATCCTCTACAGCACATTAAAAGGTGCTGAAGAGGGAAGGGTGGACTATGAGCTGAAAGGAAGCTCCTTCATAACTGGTCCAGGAGGCAATATGATACAAGGCACAAGAAAACACACAATACTGCAGAGCCGTGTCTCTGGCGACACACAGAGTGTAAGTACTGAAGAACCGTTAGGTGCTATTCATAAGGCTCTTCCTACGAGGCTTGGATATTCTTAGGAGCAAGAACTATGCTCTTTCCACCCTCTATCCTCAGCCCTTTCCTGGTGATAGAACGAAGAGCGGCTAGGACCAAAGACATGGCTCTACTGCTGGAAACTGTTGTAAGGTTTTGTGTGCTTTGCCACTGGAGTGTTAAGGTTTAGGTCTGAACCCTGCAGCGTTTTGTGTTCTTGACCCAGCCTCAGAAGTGCGGAGGGTAAGAGGACAAGGCAGTGTTTTACTGGGAGTGAGGGCAGGTTATTACGGCCCCCGCTGGGAGAAGACAGTATGAGGCAAAGCTCCTCCAACCCGGGCAGGAACAAGCATAGCTTCTGGTGGTGCTGTTTGGCCTACTGCATGGTGTTTGGTCCTGCCCGCAACGGTACAGTGCAGCACCCTTTTGTCCTCTCTGGCTCCTGCCCTTCCCTTTGCATCTCACTGTTACAAGCCTTTGGAACACAACCCGTGTGTTTGGAAGTCACAGACAGATACTTCCATAGTCATGACACAAGTGCAGAGACCTGGAGCATGGTTTGGGCCCTGGGGCTCCTGGGGACCACCATGGACACTACATGGACTCCTGCTGGAAGGTCACACTGAGGTCAGAGCCCACAGGCCAGGGTCAGAGGGAACTAGGCTGTCTCCTGGTTCAAGGCTTTCCTTTCTTTTTTTTTTTTTTTTTTTTTTGAGACAGGGTCTCGCTTTGTAGTTCAGGCTGGCTCTGAGCTCACTATGTAGTCCAGGCAAGCGTCGAACTCAGCAACCCTCCTGCCTCTGCCTCCCAAGTGCTGGGATTACAGGTGTGAGCCACCATGCCCGGCAAGGCTTTCCTTTGACACTTAGGGAAACTGATAGTTGATGTAGACAATAATTTCCTTTGCCAAGCCCTATAACTGGCTACCCCATCCAGACAATTTTTCTCAATGCTCTGCTCCCCTTTTCTGCTGAGCATAAACATGTTACTAAGACTTACCTGATATGGAGCTTTTGACATTATCAGGATCTGGAGTTGAGTTGTCTTTTCTTTAGGAAAATATTTGGGCATTCTGGCTTAGTTTTCCCTTAAAAGTTCCATTTAGTTTAACATAAAGTAATATACTATTTTGTTCTAAATATGATATAAAGAGTGCACACAGGTACATATGTAAATATGCATTAACAATGAAAGAAATAAAAACGCATTCTAAAGTTCTCACAACTAAGCTTCCCTGGCTACTATGTCCAACTGTGTGGCATTATTAAGAATGACTTAATGAGGGTTTCTCTTTAAAAATTCAAAATAGAGTCACAGTGAATCAATACTTGGTGGCACTCCCATTGGTAGCCAAGGGCTGGTCCACAGTTTCATTCCTCTTAAATTGGTAATTGTGAGAGCCACAGGACATTTGCTATGAAGACAGGCTGAAAGGAGCAGCAGAGAGGAGAGTCTGAAGGCCTTGAATGGCAGGTGTCATCCCCTGTCCCTTCCCTCTCTCTCCCCGTGTTAGCCGGGTCCCTCCTGATTCCACTGACCTGGCTAAGTTGGACACGTGGGTTGGCCTTGCCTATGTGAGCACGAGTCAGACAAACGCACAACAATTCATGGAAAATCCCGGAAAGAAAACCTAAATTGGGAAATTCTTTCTGGTTCTTCTCGCACATTTCCTTGAGTCTTTTGCCAGAATCCATTTCTACCTTTGTTTGATAGGTGTAATCAAGGAGTAAAGGACACAGTAAGCTTACTAAAAAAGACAAAAATTCCAGTTGCTCAAAGATACTTGAATTGGAGCACGCTCACACACCTGCTCTCACACACACAATATCACTGGCTCTAACCCAGTCTGTAAGGCAAGATGCTAAATTTCTTCTTTTTTTTTTTTTTTTTTTGAGACAGGGTCTTGCTTTGTAGTTCAGGCTGGCCCTGAGCTCACTATGGAGCCCAGGCAAGTCTCGAACTCAGCAGTCCTCCTGTCTCTGCCTCCCGAGTGCTGGGATGACAGGCGTGAGCCACCACGCCCGGCACTGTGGTATGTGGTATTGATGGCTGGTGGGCGTGAGTCTCCACGCCCAACATTGTATGTGGCTACTGGGGATCGAACTCAGGATCTTGCGCTTGCGAGGCAGGCGCTGGAACCACTGAGCTAAATCTCCGGCCCTTCTTATCTCTTTTTTTAACAACACAATATTAAAAAGAAATCTGACATGAAAATATTTGTGGTGATAGCTTTGTCTGCATTAGGAAAGAATTCCAGAATTGAAGATTTTGAATATCACAATATAAACATTTCTAAGTCTCTATCTATTGCAAAATTTCCTTCCCAAGAGAGGGTTCTAATATCACAGTTCCTCTTATATCAATTTCATCCATGCTTGTAACTGTTGAATATTTTCTCCTTTTGTTTTAACGAGCTGATTTTATATAACTCTAGAAGTATGCATTTGGATATCAGTAAGTTCCCACATATTTAAAAAAATTATCTTTACTGGTACATTATATATACACATCATGATTGCACTCAATGTTGGGAATTTGTACCAGTACATGACACGATTTAATTCTCATTTTTTCCATTCTCCTACCCACCCCACAACCCCCCATCCCCTAAATACCTAAGTTTTGTTTCCCCCTTTTTTTATTACAATCACATTTTTCTTTACCCCCTCTTACTCACACCACCACATTTCCTTTTGAACATTTTCTATTTCACAATACCCATCATACAGGTCCCACATTTTAATTACATATACATTAGCCACAGAACAGGAGTGGCACCTGTTTCTCTTAGTGCTTAACCCCTAATGTTAAGAATGGTTGCTGACATTTAGGAGGCATCCAATAAATATTTTTAAAAATAAATTTTAAAATTACCCTTTGCTTCCTTATCTATTAGAAAATAATGACTAAAGATATTTGAAAATGACAGTACCCTACAGTAAGAAGACTGTTTGTAAATCTAGTTATAACAAGTAGTACACAAGTTATGCTTGCACGTCCATGGATAGGTTTACCTTTCTAATTTTGGACACTTTGTATAGTCTTGAGAAAAAAATAACAGAAGAGTAACAAAATTCAGTTTTGTTTTGTTTGTTTGTTGTGAACTCAAGACCTGCACACTGAGTTACATCCTCAGACTTTTTTAGGGCTGGAGATTAGCTCAGTGGTTCCGGCGCCTGCCTCGCAAGCGCAAGGTCCTGAATTCGATCCTGGTAACCACATAGAATGCTGGGTGTTGTGACTCACACCCACCAGCAATCAATAGCACATACCACAGTGCCAGGTGTGGTGGCTCACGCCTGTCATCCCAGCACTCGGGAGGCAGAGGCAGGAGGATTGCTGAGTTCGCGGCAGTTTGCCTGGGCTACATAGTGAGCTCAGGGCCAGTCTGAATTACAAAGTGAGACCCTGTCTCAAAAAAAAAAAATTTTTTTTTTATTTTGAGACAAGATCTTAGTAAGTTGCTAAGTGTTTTCATTGCATCCGGTTTGTGATTTTCTTGCTGTGGCCTCATGGAGTGCTGAGATTACAGGTGGGCACCCTATTCCCAGCTACTGAAATGAGTGTTTATCCTGACTTGACAAATGGTTGACTATGATTTTATATGTTTTCTGTTTTCCTGTCTCATCTATAGAACAAAGCAAAATAAAATAAAACACAGCAATTTAGCTTCCTTTGTCTTATGGTATCATTGGGACAATGTAATAGAAAATTTGAAGTAATAATTAAAGGTTAATCTTTCAAAATGCAAAAAAGTCATATTCAAGATAGGACCCATATTCCTGATTCATGAAAGGATACTTGGACTACTGTAATAGCTAGTATATGGGTAGTGTTATTGTTGCTAATAAACATTGGTTGAAATTTCTTGTTTTGACTCAATTATTCTGAAATGTTATGTAGGTTAAAAAAAGTAAGGAGAATGATTATAAAAAGTAGCTTTTGCTTGAATATTTGAAATGAAATTTGCTTATAAAGAATTAACTCAGAATAAAATGTTCCTTCTAATTTTCTTTCCTTCAAAAGCCTTTTTATTTAATGTGATAAAGAGATTATTTTATAATATATTCAAAAATATGTTCATAATATATTCTAAAGGAAATAACCCTCAAAGGAGGCTAATTAATAATGAAATTCTTTTTTGCTAAATATTATTAGAGCAGGTAATAATTTAAATTCTCAGCAATAGAAAAATATATTAACATACTAAATTCATCTTAACATGATCAAATACTACCTAGCTACAGAAGCAAATGGAAAATTTATGCCTTTGTATGGAATTATGTACAGGAAGTTGTGGCAAGTAAGAAACAAAGCACAACAAACACACAGATGTACACCCATGTGATCATTGGAGAACACATTTTTAAAGATGGGAAAAGAACTCACAATGAGGAAAACAAAGAAATTTACATGCTTATTAAGTTCTCATTTTCCCAAATAAAATTGCTCAGACATGTCACTTCTTTAAAGTTAAAAAAGAAAAGAAAATTATTCCCATGAGTTTGAAGCAGAGTTCTATAGTTTTATCCTACGACATGATGGTTTCAAAATGTGATGGTTACATAAAGAAAGCAAAGGTGTCTCTCTATAAAAAGCACGTCTTCTGTCCTGGCTTGTCCATGGCCTGACTTTCCCCCTTGACTAAGTAATGATTAATAGGTGAAATAAATGTGTATTTGGTTGGGAAGAAAGAATTATTTATAGTTGCCTGAAGCCATTATGTTTGTCTGATATTTCTATGGGATTATCTACATTTCAAAATGAAAAAGAAGCAAAAGAACTAAAAACAATCTGTGCAAGTATCTGTACAGTCACCTTCTGTAAGGTAAAAGAAGAGGTGGTATCTTTGCAGGTAGCCTAGAAAAGAGTGGGAAATAGGAAACTGAAAATTGAAGATGGATTTCTGTGCTTTGTGGGAGGAACCTTCACAAAAGCCACAAAAAGTTGGCTTTGACTAAGTTCCCAAAAGAAAAAAGTCAGTTTCCTGTTTGCTTGGGGTTGTATTTTAATAGCTTTTTGCTCCCTTTCTGTCGTGGTTAGATAACTTTCAAGAACATATGGGAAAAGACTTGGCAGTACCCTTGATCCCCAAAGAATTGCAAAAGAACTATGTAAAAGAGAATAGTACAGAAATCAGTTTAGTCAACTTGGGACCACACCTCATTTGATGTCAACTTTCTCTGGAGATAATTAAGAATCTGCAACTCTAATACTGGCAAAATAATGCTGAGCAGCATTTTACAAACCCTAGGGTAGGAAGTTGAGACTCTCGAGACAATGTAATACATGCACGCACACACAAACACACCAAACACTTATCTAAGATTAAATCTAACCAGATTAGTAACAGTGGTAGTCAGTAAGTGCACTTAGTGCTTTAAATGGTTTCTCTTATTTAATCCTAATATTGTTAAATGATTGAATAATAAATTCCTTACCATTCCCACCAGCAGGCACTACAACTAGAATAAGTACAAAGTCTGTGTGATTGCCAGAGACTGAGATTTTATCTACTCGGATATACGGTCTGATCCCAATGTTATATTGATAAATTTTGGTAAACCTGACTTTTTAAACCAGATAAGTTATGTGCAACATTATTGTGTAAAGCAATGAAATACTTGTATGGTGTTATATTCAGTAATATTTCCTTATAGGATCCTTTAGTAGAATGTTTTGGGAAACAATCAGTGTCAGTGCTTGGTCCACAAGTAAACTAATGTTCTCTGAATTATGCAACATTTATCTTTTTAGCATCATAAGTTTCATAAAACCATAGGTAAAAGAGAGAATACAAATTATGAATAACAGGAACAAAAGAAGAAATGTCACTGAATATGAAATAAATAAATGAAGTATTTTAAGATAATTTTGCAATACACTGACAATTTGTTACTTTACAATTTCTTAAATACAACTTTTCTGGATGGATATAAAATAAAATAGAAAATATGAATACACACAAGTCTGTTAAGGACATTGAATTTTTACTTAAAATACATACACAGAGAAAGTTCCAGGTCCAGATAGTTTCCTGACAAATTTTGTTAAATATTTAAGGTTGAAAAAATACCCATTCTAACTAAGCTTTTTTCAAAAACTTGTTTTGTGAGACCAGCGTACCCTGAAAAAACCTACTACAAAAAAGATAAAGTTACTGATCAATGTCCTTTATGATTATTCTTATTAGAATATTGGCAAAGTTACTTCAGCAAAATACAAAAAAATAGCTGGGCGTGGTGGCTCATGCCTGTCATCCCAGCACTCAGGAGGCAGAGGCAGGAGGATTGCTGAGTTTGAGGCTTGCCTGGGCTACATAGTGAGCTCAGGGCCAGCCTGAACTACAAAGAGAGACCCTGTCTCAAAAAAAATAATAATATGTTAATCCCAAAAATGCAAGATGCGTTTTAGTCATTTTTGTTCCCAGAGGCAAATGAAGACATATGGGGGGGGGCGGTTGAGACAAAGCTTCACTATATAGTACAGGGTGGGCTAGAACTCACAGAAGTCCTTCTGCCTCAGCCTCTCCAGCTCTGGGATAACATATGTGTGCCATCATATCTAACTTTTAATCATATAAAATCAATGTAATTCACCAAAATAATTGAGTAATGGAGAAAAATAATTAATAGATGAAGAAAGATAAGTTTGACAAAGGTCACGTGGATTCCTAAAAAAAAAAACCCAGAGAAAATTAGTAATTAAAGACAACGTTCAACCAGATGAAACCATCTACCAAAGAATCTATAGGTGGGCTGAGGATGTCGCTCAGTGGCACCACAACCGCCTGGCAAGCACAGAGTCCTGAGTTTGATCACTGGTGCCACCCGCGCACACAGACAGAACACTCTGTACAGGTAGTTTCATACCTGGTGTGGAAGTACTAAAAACTTTCATCCCACATCAGCAACAATGCAAGGATATTTTATCTTGAAAGTGAATAAACACATTCTGTAGTTCAAAGCCAGTATAATCAGATGATGAAAAAAATAAGATACTTAAGGATTAGAAAAGAGAGAGTAAAACTGATCACATCCGCAGATGACTTGAATGTTCAAAGTCATTCCAGAAATCTACAAAACAGGTGAATTTAGCAAAGTTATAGGGACTTGTACCAATCTGCAAAAAGTTGTGATTTTATATTTGAAAAACAAATAAAAATTGTATTTCCAGTCATCTTCAAAGCATATGCTCTACATACTCTTTTTAAAAAAATTAAATTCTTTATTGGTACATTTTATATACAGCTCACAATCACAATTAACATTGGGGAATTTGTACCAGTATATGACATGAGTTAATTCTCATGTTTACCCATACCCTTACCCACTCTACAACCTCCCATCCCCTATATACATGTTTTCTTTTTCTTTTTAAATTATATTTATTCTTTCCACTACAACTTTCCCTTTGAATATTTCTGGTTGAACAGACTCTATCATACATTCTAGAACTCACTCACATCCACAGGTTCTCATAGAGAAAAGATACGGTATTTACAGATATGTGACTTATTTATTTCACTTATTAGTGTGTCCATTTGTGCATAAATGACTTAAACTTGTCGTTCTTTATGGCGGAATAATGCTCCATTATATGTACTCTTAGGGATAGATTTATCAAAAGACATGCAAGTCCTGTATTGAAAAACTAAAAAATCTAAGCATAATTAAAGATCCTAATAAATGGAGAGATAGACCATGTCTATGAAATAGTGTATTCATCTCATTAACACACCCATTTTTACCATGTTATGAATTGATATAATTCAATTCTGTTGGTACATGAAATTGTGGAAAACTTATCAAGTTACAGTGGACCCTTGACTTATGAACTGAATCAGTTGCCAAGGGCTGACTGTAACTATGTCCATACAGCTGAGATCCGAGTGTTTCCCTGAATGCATGCTGGCTGTAGATAATAAGAGGCAGATTAAGTAAGCTTCCATTAACCTAATTAACCCAAATTGTTCAAATGTGAGACCAGTCAAAACTTGAAGGTCCATTGTGTTCTAAAATCTATGTGGAAATTTTAAAAACCTTGTATATTAAAAAATATATTGAAAAAATGAATAGGAAAAAGTTAGCAAACTCTAATTACCTGACTTCGGGATATATTTGCAGCTATGTTAATCAACACGTTTTGGGTCCGGAATGGTCCCAGAGCCTATGTGTTAAAGGCTGGATCCACAGCCCATGATGCTTTTGGAAGGTGGAAGAATCTTTAACAGCTGGATCCTAGCAGGAAGGCATGGGGTGTGCTCTTGAAGGAGCTGGTAGGATGCTGGTTTCTCACTCTTTCTCTTTTTCATGTCTTCATCATGAAGTCAGCTGTTTTGCTCTCCAATCCTCTTGTCATGATTGGGTATCCCATCACCTATCCTTCCCTAACCAAAGCAAGGGGTCTGTCAGATCATTGGCTGAGACCTTCAAAATTGTGAGCCAGAATAATCTTTTCTTCTTTGTAAGTTGATATCTTCTGTGTCTGTTATAGTAAGGGAAAGCTGACTAACAAGGTCATCAAGACAGTGCAGAGTATTAGGGCAAATGAATTAATGGAAAAGAATAGAGGTTCCAGAATAAGACCAACATTTGTCTGGTCATTTGATTTTTGAAAGATACTAACCAATAAACCTCATTAGAAAAACTGAGCATGGAATTTTTTTTGGTGGTACTGGGGATCAAACTCAGGCCCTTATACTTCCAAAGTAGGTGCGGTACCACTTGAGCTAAATCCCTGGCCACAGCATGGAAAAAATTTCAAACTACTGCTCATAAAAAAATGTTTAAAAATGAGTACTAATAAGGAATAGGGATTTATCTCATTGGTTCTAGCACCTGCCTCACAAGTGCAAGATCCTGAGTTTGATCCCTGATCCGAAAACAAACAAACAAACAAACAAAAAGAATACCAATAGGAGAGATTCCAAAGAAATAGTCACAGCACGTATATATGAAAGGGTCTATATCCAAAACACACATACAACTCTTTTGATTTAATATAAGATAAATAATCCAATGAAACATGGGCCAAAAATTTGACTAGACTTTTAACAAAGAACATATACAAGTGACAATATCTTCAGAAATTTTTCATATCTGGAAACTAATAATTGTGAAACTGGATCTGCCTAGAGAAGCTTGTTCCTTAAAATAATAATAAATCATAAGAATCAAGTTACAGTGAAACATATGACTTAAAAATAGTGCTAACATTTGAGAATTTTGAACACTAACAGTTTGAATATACTTCATGTGCCTGCATCGTGTATACACACATGCTGAATGCTTTTTCCTGCTTGAATAATTTTTACTGACTAGAAATAAGTAAAGAGTCAAATTTTATTGTGAGCTTAGGTTTTTAACCTATGTAGCAAATTAACTCTTCATAGAACTGCTATAATTTTTAGAGGGGAGTTCTTTTGGTACAAAATGCTTCCAGGCTGTAAATATAAAAGCAAAATATAATTCTTCTCATGATGAAATCATATTCTACTTAGAAAATGAATATACTTTAAATAAAAGGTGATTACATTTGTAAAACATTTTACCAAATGGGAGAGATAAATGGGTATTAATTAGAATAAGTTATTGTTTGACCCTCTCTAGGCTGCTCCTTTAGATCTTTAAATTTATTGCCTTCCAATTATACAATTTGCAGGAGAAAGTGTGGTTCAGCTCCTTTTCTGCTAAAACATCCTTTGTGATTTGAAGGCAAAAGAGACAAGATGGACTAATATGCCACTTTGTCTTTTCTCAAATGTAAGAACAGGTGAATACAGTGTGAAACTAATTGTACTTGAAAGGACTACCCATTGCAGAATGCTAAGTAATTTTTTTCTAACCTTTGCTCCCTTCTTCATTATAGACAAGACCATTAAAGAGACATCCTAACACCGTAATATCTTCTGACAGCTCTGCCCTGTAAGAAAAATGCTCACCATCTCTACACTGGCAATGAAGAACCTTTCCTTGAATTTCATCCATTTATGTAATTTTTCACTGATTCTAAACTATCCAAATGCTGGGCTGTTCATTGATGATGAGTGTGGCAGGAAGAAAATAATCTGGGAAGATACATGAAAACGTTTAAAAATGAGTGTTTTCAGGGATAGAATAGGAGGTAGAGAACTAGTAAGAGTTGTGTTTTTTCCCCTGGAGGATTTCAAATGTTTCTGTGTGGCAACAGCTCCTGCTTCCACTCTTTAGCCTGGAGGAACCCACTCCCAAGTCAGTCTCCATTGGTACAAATCCTACTGACAAGAAGATGTGAGCTTCTCAGAATATTAAAGCAATATTTGCATATTATCAAATAACCAGCCCACCTTTTCTGAACACCTTTTCTAAGCAAGGCATTGTGGGAAACTGAGAGTTTC
>PVIC010040171.1:0-16802 GCA_004025085.1 Thryonomys swinderianus | reverse complement strand
TTTTTTTTTTTTTTTTTTTGAGACAGGGTCTTACTTTGTAGTTCAGGCTGGCTCTGAGCTCACTATGGTGCACAGGCAAGCCTCGAACTCAGCAATCCTACTGTCTCTGCCTCCCGAGTGCTGGGATGACAGGCGTGAGCCACCACACCCGGCACTGTGGTATGTGGTATTGATGGCTGGTGGCATGAGTCTCCATGCCCAGCAATGTATGAGGTTACCGGGATCGAACTCAGGACCTTGCACTTGCGAGGCAGGCGCCGGAACCACGGAGCTAACCCTCCAGCCCCAGAATGCTGCAACTTTAACCCACTCCCCAACAGATTTGCAGTTTTATAATCACTTATTAAAAGTCTGTCCATCTGTCTTCTTCCACTTATAAATTTAGATCACTCTCCTCTTAGATCACACTCCTCTTTCTCCTTCTCCCTCCTTCTTCCTCCCCCTTGCTCTCTCCTCTCCACTGGCAAAGAGGAGGGTTAGTTTCTGATGAACAGCCTAGTACAAAGAAACCCCATGACAGAAAGGACTCTAGTTCTACCTTCATTTTGCAGGTAAAAAGACCGAGATTCATGTTAGCTCCACTAAAATAGATATGTACCTCAGAATGTAACCTTATTTGGGAATAGGGGCTTTAGGTAGGCAAGCAAGTGATAATAAGGTCATTAGATGGGTATTCCTTCAATATAATGAACGCCTTCTTAAAAAGGGGCAGTCTGAAAGTGGAATCAGACAATGAACAGAGAGAAGCCAGCGGGAAGGAACACAGGGAAGGCGCCATGGGAAGACTGGAGTTACAGTGTAATAAAGGGACACCTGGGACTACCAGAAGCTGGGAGAGGGGAGGAAAGGTCCTTTCCCTTCAAGTTTCAGAGAGAGACAACTTGGCCCTGCCCACACCTTGACTGTAGACTTCTACCGTGCACAACTGCCAAACAGTACCGTCTTGCTGTTCCGGGCCACACAGTTTGTAGTACTCAGTATCACCTACCTAGCCAATGAATTCATTCCATCATGGAAACATGACTTGGTATCTAGATGCTGGTGACCAAGGCGGGAACCTCTCTCCTGAGCCCCACTCACCCCACCACACCACACACAGCCCAAGCCTCTCCTTCCACTTCTGCAGCGCACAGCTCTGAGGTTCCTCCAGATGCATAAACGGAAGTGCTTCAAGTGCCTGCTTCAGGGCCGTGGTCATTCAGTGTCCAGCCCACAGGTCTCAGACTCAGATTTTGCAGAGATCAGGCCAGTCCACTGATCACAGCACAGAAGCCAGAAAGCCGAGTGGGGCTGCCATTTGCCATTGCCATGTGTTTACTGCTCCCATCCTGTCAAATCCCAGATGGTACATATCAAACGCACCATGGCCATTGCCACGAGGACAGTTTAGAAAGGTAATATGTGGCAGAGTTCTGAAGCCACCCAAGGAAGACCACACTTGAGAAGGTAGGACTTTCCCCAGAATCTAGGAAGCTCCCATTTTACCTTATAGCATCAATGAGACCAGCTCTGAGGGTTAGTGGCCAGACTACTGAGGGCTTCACTATTAGATACATTGTTAACTGTATATAAAACCATCCTCACCCTCACATACAGTTCCTTCCCTCTGAGGCCAGACTGACCAGAGTGTCCAGCCCTCTAAACCCACAGGTACCCAACTCCGTCCTCTACAGGAGGCAGGCAGGCAGGACAGTTTCTGGTGCTAATGGTGTAGACTGGGTAAGTGTGAAGTCTATCAGCAGAGTGGACAATCTCACGGTACTTAGAAATTCTGGCCAGGCGTGGTGGCTCACGCCTGTCATCCCAGCACTCGGGAGGCAGAGGCAGGAGGATTGCTGAGTTCAAGGTTTGCCTGGGCTACAAAGTGAGCTGAGGGCCAGCCTGAACTCCAAAGCGAGACCCTGTCTCAGAAAAAGAAAAAAAAAAAAAAGCACAATGAAATTCTTTTGAACTATTGCTCTTAAATTTTGTCAGAGCCAATGAAAAGAGGGCACAGAATTTCTCAGTTCTCTAGAGACTCTATCTGACAAAGCCTAGAGGCCTTTTAGACATTCCTCCAACCTCAGCACACTGGGAGCCAGTGAAATTGACTTCTAGAAGAAGGAGGCCTTTGGAGTGAGCTCCAAGCAAGCAGGAGTGTCATCGCCTCCGAGGGCCAACCACGCGGAAAATTGTCCCTATGAGTAACATACCCTTCGGAAAGTCATTTATGGGGAGAAAGGAGTGAGAGAGAGAAGTGGGAGGGTGTGCAATCTAATTAATTCTAATGACATTGATAAGGGGATTTGGAAGCAGAGCCAATCACTCCATTAAAATAATGACTTTGGGGGCCAGAGGGTTAGCTCAGCGGTTCCGGCGCCTACCTCGCAAGCGCAAGGTCCTGAGTTTGATCCCCAGAAACCACATACAATGCTGGGCGTGGAGACTTACGCCCACCAGCCATCAATACCACATACCACAGTGCCGGGCGTGGTGGCTCACGCCTGTCATCCCAGCACTTGGGAGGCAGGGACAGGAGGATTGCTGAGTTCGAGGTTTGCCTGGGCTACATAGTGAGTTCAGGGCCAGCCTGAACTACAAAGCTGTCTCAAAAACAAAAAACAAAAAAAATTACTTGGGCCCCTTCTGTCATCACCTGGGTCTTCTCCTCACCCTTGCCCACTGTTACTTGTATGTACTGGCGGCAATGACCCATGTTGGGAGACTGAAAGGACAGCAGGGATAATACTAATGCCATAGAGAGACCATCTTTCCACCACCAGACCTTGATTATCAATGGTCAATTCACTGCGTTGGCAGCCATAGAGAGAGAAATGAATCACATAGAGCTATGTAAGAATGAGATACGGGTAGGGGTGTATCCTGCGGCTTTCATCCTCATTCTTTCTCAGGCAAAATCTTACCATACATCATTCCCAAGGACAGCTGTGACAGGTAAGCTGGACTGTTGACTTCACTGGCTTGAAAGCCACCTCTGGGTTAGTAAAGCGCACTTCTGGTGTATCTCTGTGAGTCACGCAGACTAGCTTAGGTGTCATGCCTGGTCCCTGGCACCTAGTGCTGTTCCCGGTGGTGCTTCCTTGTCACCATAAACTGAATAATTTTGCCTACTGCATCCTTCTGCCAAGATGTTTCTGCCTTGGAGGCTGCCAAGTATGGGCTGGATCCCCTGAAAATGTGAGCCAAATTAAACCTCCCCTACTTTAAGTTGCAAATATTGAGTATTTTGTCCCATTAATGGGAAAGCTAACTGAAATAACCATCATGACAATGGTCTCCCTCAGAGATGTGCAGAGCGGCAGCCCTGGGAAGCATGCAGATGTGTGCTTAATAAGTACTCAAGATAACAAGATACACCGTAGGATTACCCAGATGCCCTTGGGTCTATGCTGCAAGAGTAAACCTGTAGGGCCGGAGGGTTAGCTCAGTGGTTCCGGCACCTGTCTCACAAGCGCAAGGTCCTGAGTTCAATCCCCGGTAACCACATACAATGCTGGGCATGTTGACTCACGCCCACCAGCCATCAATACCACATACCACAGTGCCGGGCGTGGTAGCTCACGCCTATAATCCCAGCACTCGGGAGGCAGAGACAGGAGGATTGCTGAGTTCGAGATTTGCCTGGGCTACATAGTGAGCTCAGAGCCAGCCTGAACTACAAAAGCGAGACCCTGTCTCAAAAAAAAAAAAAAAAAAAAGAGTAAACCTGTATGTCCCATTATTTCTTGGATTGAAGTTTAATTTTTATTATAGTGAAATTTACTTAACATAAAATTAATCTTTTTTTTGTTTTGTAGTACTGAGTACTGAACTCAGGGCTCAAAAATCACTAAGTTGCCCAGACTGAACTGAAACTTCACAATTCTCCTGCCTCAAACTCCTAGGTGCTGATATTATAGGTATGCAGCATGATGCTGGGCCAAAATTAATCATTCCACATTAAAAATTCAGTGACATTTAGTATATTCACAATGTGATTCAGCCATCACTTCTGTCTAGTTCCAAAATATTTTCATCAGCCCAGAAAGAAACTCCATAGCCATTAGGCAGTTACTTACCCTGTCCCATTCCTTCTTCCTCTCAGCCCCTGGCACACAACAACCCACTTTCTGTCCTCATAGGCTTACCTCTTCTGAACACTTCATATAAACAGAATTATACAATATATGAACTTTATGTGTAGCTTTTTCACTTAGCATAATATTTCTTTTTCTCTCTCTTTTTTTTTTTTTTGAGACTGTGTCCTGCCTAGGCTTAGCCCAGGCAGGCATCAAAATCACAGCAAAATCGCAGCAATCTTCCTGCCTCAGCCTCCCTGTGCTGGAATTACAAGCATGCACTGCCACACCCAGCATAACACTTTTCTGAGACTCATCCACATTGCAGTATGTATCAGTATCCCCATTCCTTTTTATGGCTGAATAATATTCCTTAGTGTTGTGCTGTAATGTATTTATTCACTTATCTACTAATGGACCATTGCATTAAATTTACATTTCTATTTGGCCCCAGAGCTACCAGGCTCTACCTCCCCTCAAATTGTCTCCTCTGTCCTCTTTTCCTCTGCTCGGATTCTGCCTCCCACCATATTCTGCCTAAACACAGCTCCCCAGTCATTTCTTTGTCTATCATACACTCCCTTCCTGAGAGTTCTCTACCATCAGGATGCTCGGGCTGTCCTTGGGTGAGAAAAGTGAAGATGCTTTAACCAAAACCCTCATTCTAACCCCAAGAAAGGGGAGAAGATATCACCACTAGACCTATTTCAAACCTAGTTTCAGTTTTGCAATCCCAAGTGGTCAGCCAAGGAGATTGTGGACAAAATTATTTAGTCTGAAGCACTGTACCTGGTGCCTTTGTTCCACCATGGCAGAGAGGTAAATGTGCCTGTGTCCTGGTCCTCCTCACTCCAGAGGAAGCTCATTTACTAAACTGAGCCTGGTACACTGCAGAGGGCCCAGCCCCCAGGATACAATTCTACCTGATACACCGTCCCTGGGTAGCGCCTCCAAGTCAGGCACCGTGACACACTCAGGGGGATCTGGCCTGAGCAGCTCATGGTCTGGAAAAGGTGACAGATACAGGCAGGAATAGCAATGAGGCAGGGCACGCAGATTCTGAGTCATACAGGGGTCCGGGAACCAGTGAAGGGAAGCTGTCTTCTGGCAGAGAAGGGGAGGGAAGGCTTCTCAGAAGCTGTAACCTTCGAGATTGAAGCAAGGTGAATAATGGACTGAGAGGACAAGGGATTCCTGCAGAGACTGCCCGTGAGGAGGAAACTTGGGAGGGGGGAAGATGAGGCTAGGGAGCCGGTAGTGGAGAGGGTTTGGGGGATCCGCCCTACAGGAAAAGAGATCAAAGGGGGCAAAACTCAGAAGCTGAGAGGCCTTCAGAAGACTATCGCAGTGGCTCAGACCTCAGACCCTGTGTGCCCAATAAGCAGCCCCAGCTGAACTCCCGTAACAGGTACCTGAGGGCAGCAATCCCGCTAGAAGGCCATGAGCCTCTCTGAGGACATCAGTACAGTCATTTAGGCGGCGTTAAGGAAATGCTTGGTTGCTGACGGAGTCGGCGAGGCTGGTGCTCTCCCCACCACCCCACATCAGCACCTCCTAGCCACAGGCTGCAGCCCCAGATACTCTCCTACTGCTGCAGATGTTTGTTCCATCTCCTTCTAGACAGAGTGGCTGACACCCCAGCAGGGGCTGGCCAGGCCTCTGCCTCCTCCCTGTGCTGCCACTTGTCAGCACTAGGCAAGAGAGATGCCAGCTTTGTCCCCAGCCTGGAAGCCCATTCGGGGAGCTGGAAGATGAATTATGTTTCATTTATATCAAAGAAGCAATCTCGGAGCCCATTTGTGATCAAATTTGCTGTCAGAGAAACTTTGCTTTATCTCATTACATCTGATATCTCTTGGCTCCTTGTCCTTGAGACTATTAAAGTTTAATGTCAAATTCAAGATGAAATGAAATCTTTGCTGTATCATCTCATCAGGACCTGAGCATTCCCCCTTCCATCTAAAATTTTTTGACAACTAATTACAATGGGGGCGGGGGAAAGGAAAGAAGGAGACGAGCTCCTCTCTCATTTGCTGAAAATCCTGTCATTTGAAGGGGTCGCCAATGAGCACCGTGGATTTGTGGTAGCAGAGAGCAGGGAGAGGGGCTTGTCTCCGTTCAGCTCCTCTCTTCGGTCCCTTCATCCCAAACTCACAGCTCCTGGCCATGACATCCATTTTCATTCCTATTCAGAGAGGGCCCCTACTCAAGGGACAGTGTGTAGGGAGGGGACAGTACACGTAGCTCTGCTAGCTACAAGGCTGTGGGCAAGTCACCAATGTCCCTCTGGACCTCGGTTTACTCAACTGTAAAATTATGAGGTTAGACTACAATCAGGGAGAAGGAGAGGGAGAGAGAAGGAGGCAGAAGGAAACAGAGAGGGAGGGAAAGAAAGACAGACAAGCCAGAGTCCCAGTATCCTCTCTCCATTTAGGAGCTAAGTGGGTGAATGAACAGCTATGGCTGTTGGTTGTACAATAGGAAGGCTAGGGAACTGTGGCAGAGAAGTGTACATCCCATTAAAGACCCGCCATTTTTAAAATATTAAACAGACACCCAAAGGTCATGTCTGCAAGCCTTATTTACCATGACAACCCTAGGAACAGCTGATCTCTAAGACTTACGGTTGTCTCCAAGTGAGACAAGTATCCACAGGAAACAGGCTTCGGGCTGGGTGTGTGCTTTGCCAAGGAAAAGTGTTGGTCAGGTTAGTCGATAACACTGACTGAAATCCACCTGTACGACCGAGGACCCTGAGAAGGCCCAGAGACACACAAATCGAGACTCCCCGAAAGCAGTGTGCAAAAGAAGAAGGAAAGAGAGACAAACATATTTTAATAATGTATTGACAAGTTCATTTACTCAACGAATATTTATTAAGCATATCTTACGTGTGTCTGCTTTTTAGGCACTCGGGATTTAGCAGTTAATAATTTAAAAAGGGAGGAAAGAGAACAAGTAATAAATATGAGTAAGTTATTATTTCATTTGGAGAAATCTATGGAGCTCTTAAGATCAGCAGGGTCAAGGAACATGGAGGCCAGTAGGGTGTGAAGACACACTGAGGGAGAGTTCTGCGGCCAGCTTCCTGGGCCCGAGTCCTAGCTCTGCCACTAACCAGCCATTGCCTGGTCAGTGTCCCCACCTACCGTGGCCTTTGTTTCCTCATCCAGAAAACAGAGACCATTAGAGTACTACTTCCTAGGATTAAGTGAGTTTACTGTGATAATGTTTCAAAGAGTGTCTGGCACTTAGAAATTGACCACACGTTCCTCCAGGAAAGCTTTCTGGAGAAGCTGGGCTTCAAACAATAGATACTCAACCCCAATGCCTGGGAAACAAGAGGCAGATGGGTTCAGGCTGCATTTGAAAGCAGAGCCCAGAGCTTAGAAGAAGGTCCCAACCATCTTACAAACAGCAGCTCTGCTGGAAGAAATAAAGGATTGCTTTAAAGCAAGTATCAACTTTCCACCACTGTGACAAAATGCTTGAAATAATCAACTTAAAAGGAGTAGAGGTTTACATTGGCTCACAGTCAGAAATATTAGATCTTTTTTTTTTTTTTTTTTTTTTTTTTTGCTTTTTGAGACAGGGCCTTGCTTTGTAGTTCAGGCTGGCCCTGAGCTCACTATGGTGCCCAGGCAAGCAAGCCGCTGCAAACTCACCAATCCTTCTGTCTCTGCCTCCCCAGTGCTGGGATTACAGGCGTGAGCCACCATGTCTGGCATTGTGGTATGCGGTGTTGATTGTTGGTGTGCGTGTCTCCACGCCCAGCATTATATGTGGTTACCGGGGATCGAACTCAGGTCCTTGCGCTTGCGAGGCAGGCGCCGGAACCACTGAGCTAACCCTCTGGCCCATTAGGTCATTTTGCACTGGGGCCTATAGTAGGGCAAAACATCACAAGAGCATGTGGTGGCCAGGAGAGAGACACAGATAGACAGACAGAAGGACAGATCTTAATATCCCCTTCAAGAGCAGGCTGCCTGTGATCTAACTTTCTTCCAACAAGCCCCAGTTTCTAAAGATCTCAGTAGCACCAAAGGCTGGTGACCAACCTTAACATATAGGCCTTCAGGAAACATCCAAGATCCAAATTATAGCAAGTACTTGGCCAGGCGAGGCTCCAGCCTTTCAGTGAGTGATTCCCTCCAAATCCCTTACTGGCCCATCCTGCCTCTCCCTAACCTTCTTCAGAACACATTCTTCATGAGATCTAGTTCCGATTGTATCTGCAGCAAGACATGCCAGTTATTCAAGTACTCCCTTCAGAGAAATCAAAGAACATCTTAAATTCCTCTCTGTAATCTGAGTCTCCAAAAATTTGAAGGCAGCAATTTATTGCTCAGCCCTCTATTGTCTGAGAAAGAAATACTAATCCAAAAATGCCAGTCAGTTGTTTTCTTAGAAATCAGAACAGCGGCCAACTCAGAGTGAACATTCATCTCTACAGGAGCAGCTCTAGAAACTATATACCACCCTCGCATTAAACAGGGGGTGAAGTGAGCCCCAGAGACTTTATATAACACCCAAAGCGACCCAGCCTGGTGACAGAGCCAGGTCCACATTTGTTGGCTCCAAATGGCATGATCTTAACTGCATACTGTACTGACTCATGGGGTTAGAGGTTGTCTCGGATATTAAAGTTCTAGAAAAGAGCCAGGGCCGAGTCTCCGTCACAAGCCCTGCGCAGTTGACACAGCTGGGACTCCGTGAGGCTCTTCCCCATTCTGGTGATGCAGCCACCGTTTTATTGTTGTTGTTTGATTTCATTTTGTTTGCAGTTTTGTATTCTTCACATTCCTTGTGAAAATCTGCTCCAAGATGGTAAATCTTTCATGTTCGGAGGATAGATTTGATTTCTGGAAAAAGACCAAACTTATTTGGAGCTGAATTTTGCCGATCAGGTAGACAAGTAGTTTATATTAAATTTTTTAAAACAACCTTGTGCCTGGGGCTCAATGAGTATTTGTTGACTAACAATGACAACAAAATGAAAATTAAATACACACTGTTTGCTTCTAAAGAAAAGAGACTCGTTTCATTCTTTGGCTCATAAAACCTTCTCTGAAAGTAATTCCAGCAATATTTTGAACAGTGGTGGGCTCACTGGGACACAAGCAGTGTATCAAGGGGAGAAACTCTGGGGAGAAAAGGCATGGCTGGATTTCAAATACAGCAGCCCGGTTACACACAAGCCACAGTTCAAAAACAAAACAAAATTCCCTAGGAGCTGCCAGTCCCTGAAGGGAGGAGGCATGAAGGATACAGAAAAGAACAAAATATATCCGAGACAGAACAGACCATCAACTCTCGGGAAGGAAGGGTGGGTAACGGTGGCCAATGAGAAACAGAGGCTTCTCTCTGGAGGACTCAGAAGTTTGTGGAGGACACAACATTGGACTGTGCCCCAAAAGCAATGCTTCCCAGCCTTTTCAGAACATAGCACCCCCATCAGATAAGGCCAAGAGGATGACTCAGTGCGATGAGTGGACAGTGTTGTCCTGGATGGAAATTCTGACCAGGAGGGGTCTCGATGGCTCCTGTCCGATCTGCCTGCCCGAGAACTAGCACTAAAGAATACTTCTGCAACTTCCTTCACGACACATTAGTCAGAACAACTACCATGAAGAGTATACTGTGACAACATAAGAAAATTCCTCTTTGGCAGGAGGGACAGGATCCTAAGGAAGAGTAAGTGAGTTAAGGCTGAGAGAAAGGGAAAGAGAGAGAGAGAGAAAGAGAGAGAGAGAGAGAGAGAGAGAGAGAGAGAGAGAGAGAGGCCACTAAATTGAGGGCCTTGGGAGCTATATCCATAGACTGCAAAGATCTTTTCAGAATTACTGTTAGGAAGTTGAGTGGGATATCCACAAAAAGAAAAAGTTTTGCATGTCTTACAGTTTACTTTTTTAAAAAGCCATAAATAATAAACTTTAAACAAGAGAACAAATCCCCAAAGCTAGGATTCAGGCTTTTCTCTTGCTTCCAGCTTAGCAGGGTGCCCCGCGTAAAGAAAAAGGCCTTGGTGATTTAGAAATAAGATGAAAACCTCTAAAACCACTTTTAAAAAATGCTGTGTCGGGAAAAAAAAGTAAACAGCAGTGTCTCATCAGAAGCTCAGGGCCTCAGGAACTAAGAGCAGGAAGAGTCCTTCCTCTGGATTTTTTTTGTTCATCCTTTCGATAGTATGAGTTGCCACTACTCTTGTCTGCCCTGACTGAAATGAGAATAAACATACACATGGCTTATAGCCAGGGAAGCCACCTGTCGGAGGAGGATGGAAGAGTCATGAAATGGGGAGAGTACTTCTAAAGATGGCTGCCGGAGTTGCTATGGAAATTTAATTCCCGGCTAGAAGCAAATCCCATTCAAAAGGCCAAGAATGGCCATGTTAGGTCAGAAACAGAACATGAACTAGGGGAAAAGATTGCTTTTCAAGAGAACCAGACAATTAATTTAGCAGAACCACCCTAGGAAGAGAAAATTACAGGTACCTAATGTGAGGGATCGTTATTCTGTTAAAGTTCAACGTTTAAAAGAGCCTACAAGGGAGACAGTCAAGAGAATGTCCTCTGTTTCAACAGAGAAGTTTACACTTTGGCGAGAGGGATAGAGGTGAGAGGTCAGGAAGAACTTTCCCTGCAGAAGCATTGTCAGACATGATCTGTGTTCCTGAGGAGAGTTGGGGATCTGTTTCTCCAGACATTTTAAAGAAAAGTAAAATTAGCTACATGCCCCAGGAGGCTCAGTTAATGTCTTCCAACGTTCTCCACTCTAAAACCACCAGAAGTGTGTGCAGCACCTTTTTCTTACATGTAATCTAATTGAGATTAGAATCATGAGTCTCTCACTCTCCCCGTCTGATTGACTGTGTGTACACACATAAAAATAGTGTGTGCGTGTAAATTTAACCATGCAGAAAGCAGCAGCCCAAACAGTTCACAGGCAGGTGTGGGGACACACCCAGGCACACTCTGTCCTGCCGTCTCTGCTCGCTGTCTCCCACCTGGATCAACCCCCAGCTCACAGTTCAAAACATGCTAAGGGAAATGCTGAGTTGGTCAATCAACAATTTTTTTTTTTTTTGAGACAGTGTCTCGCTTTGTGGTTCAGGTTGGCCCTGAGCTCACTATGTAGCCCAGGCAAGCCTCGAACTCAGCAATTCTCCTGCTTCTGCCTTCTGAGTACTGAGCTGACAGGCGTGAGCCACCACGCCCAGCACTGTGGTATGTGGTATTGATTGCTGGTGGCCCTGAGTCATCACACCTGATATTGTTGTATGTGGTTACTGGGGATTGAACCAGGGACCTCGTGCTTACTAGGCAAGTGCGGAATTACTGGGCTAAATCTCCAGCCTCAGTCACCAAATATTAATGGAACTATCATTAAATTCAAAATGCTGCATTAGGTGTCACATGAGAAGATAAAGAGGTAAAGATCTTGCTTTTGCCATCAAAGGATTTGAACAAGAGGAAGTTCAAGTGTGATCACATGCGAAATAACAGGAGGGTGCAAGGACTGAGTTGCCAAAGCCCTAAGCCCTGTACGGGTGCCTGAGAAGGAAGCACTCATCCGTTCCCCTTACGACCAGAAGGCAAGAGAAGCACCTTTCTCCTAAAACTGCAGTAAACACACGTAATATAAACTTTACCACCTTAACCATTTTATTCGTGCAGTTCAATAGTTTTAAGGGTGCAACTGTCTCCATTCTTCTTGAAATCTGAAACACTATACCATTAAACTTCCCATTTCCTTTCCTCCCACCCCTTGGACAGCCCCATTCTACTTTCTTTTTATTTTCTTTTCTTTGCGGTATCAAACCTAAATCCAGGGCTTTAGGCACACTGAATAGGTGTTCTACTATTGAGCTACATCCCACCCTTCCTTCTACTTTCTATCTCTGTGAAATTGATTACTCTAGATACCTGATATAAGTGAAATCATACAGTATTTATCTTTACATGACTGGTTTATTTCGGGTAAGATAATACCCTCAAGGTTTATCTCTGTTGTAGCATTTTTGTTTTGTTTTGTTTTTGTTTTTTGCTGTACTGGGGATCGAACTCAGAGCCTTGTGTATCCAAGGTCGGAGCAGTGCCACTTGAGCTAAATCTCTAGCCCTGCTGTAGCATGTTTTAAGCCTGGGTAACATCCCATTGTATGTACACACCACCTTTTGTTTCTCCATTCATTTGTCCACAGACATTAAGATTTCCGCCTCTTGGCCACAGTGAATACTACTACAACAAGCATGAAAGTATAAATATCTCTTCAAGAATGTGTTCTTAGTTCTTTTGGATATATACCCAGAAGTACAAGAGTAAAATCACTAGCTCATACAGTAATTCTATTTTTAATTTTTTGAGAAGCTGCCATACTATTTTCTACAATGACTATCATTTTACATTCCCACCAATAATGCACAAGTGTTCCAATTTCTCCTCTCCTCTCTCTGTCTCTCTCTGTCTCTCTCCATCCCTCTCTCCTTCCCTCCCGCCATGTGAGTGCACACAAAGTGACATCTCACCATAGATAGGATCTGTGTTTCTCTAATGATTAACGTCACTGAGTTTTTTTTGTATGCTTGTTGCCCATCAATATATCTTTTTTTTTTTTTTTCTGGAGACAGGGTCTTGCTTTGTAGTTCAGACTGGCCCTGAGCTCACTATGGTGCCCAGGCAAGATTTGAACTCAGCAATCCTCCTGTCTCTGCCTCCTGAGGGCTGGGATTACAGGTGTGAGCCACCACGCCCAGCACTTGGTATGTGGTATTAATTTCTGGTGGGCGTGAGTCACCATGCCCAGCATTGTATGTGGTTAGGGGGGATTGAACTCAGGACCTTGTGCTTGTGAGGCAGGCACTGGAACCACTGAGCTAAATCTCCGGCCCCAATATATCATTTTTGGAGAAATGTCTATTTTTTGTCCCTTCCTCCTCTTGCTTTGCTCCTGTTTTAAATCAGACTATTTGTTGTTTTGTTATTATTGTTCTTGGTCTTATCGAAGGAAGACAAGAAGAAGTCCGGCAGGGAGAGACTTGCTTTTGTTGAACCAGCAGTCAGACGACCCATTCATAATTCCTTCAAGAAGGTGACTGCTTTGACAAGACAGGCAAGGGATGTGAGCAGTCCCCACCCAAGCTCCTGCAGTACTCATTCAACATCACAAAGAGTGAGCATCAGGAGCCCGTGGCCCCCTAGTGAGACAGAGGTTCCGCAGTTCCAGTGGGCTGTGCCACTTCCCCGCGACTGTCCTTACTCCAGCCCATGACATCGGGAGAAGGGAATCTCAGCTTCCATCCTCCCTGGGGGTCGTCCCCTCTAGTGCTTCTGTGTCACAGCCTCCCGGGGACCTGCAGCCCACTCCGTGCCTGCCCCCGCTGGCCTGCTTGGACCAGGGCCCACAGAGGAAGAAGGCCCGTCAGTGAGGGTGGCTCTTGGAACACCGGGCTGCACGCTGCTCTGCCTCGAGGGCCGCGCTTCCGTCAGAGGACTCGGTGGTCCTCTGTCTCCACCGGACACTGAGAAAGGCAGATCTGCCAGTGCTGCGATCTCCTCCGAGAGCCTCCGCCCCACATGTCCCAGACCAAGCTCCCGGCCATATTCATCAAATGGCGCTTCTGCGTGTGGGGAAATGCTCCTGATGTGCTGTTACCAAGTAGAAGACAGAACAGTGTTACCAAGTGAGACTCCACTAAAAGACAGAGATAAAGAGACAGCAGCATGAAAGGGCAGGACAAGGAGGTGATGTACCTCAAATATTAATAGTGGTTGCTTTTAGATAGTAGAATATGGATGAATTTTTTTCTTTGTGCTTTTCTGTATTTTTCAAATTTTTGACCATGAATATGTATTACTATTGTAATCAGAGAAAAGGACAGCACATGGTAATTTTTAAAAAGCCTTTGTTGGAATGTATGCCCGCTTGGGCTTGGTGCCGCTGTGGACTCCACACTGGAAATTGTAGCATACGGGACCCTCAGTGCTCCTCACCCCAAACACAGCTGCCGATCTGCCCAAAGAAGCTGGCCAGGCGCAGGGCAAAAGGGGATGGAAACGTAAAGTGGGCAGGCACTTCTGGGGACCTGAGGTCACCTTCAAATCTCCTCTGAGTAAGCTGGAAGCCTTTTGCCTTCCAGAAAGGAAAAGAAGGAGAGGAAACTTTTGAGAAGTTGGAAGAGAGAGCCTTGCAGCTGAGTCTCAGAAGCACTGAGAGGGGCAGGTCGGGAAAGGCAGGCACCACCCCAGCAGGGCCTGGCTCCTCACTGCCCTTCCGTGCTGGAGAAAACACCCCCATTCTCAAGAAAGGACTCTCTCGATAGAAATCGGCTTGGTAAGGGAACTGGAATGAGTTCAGCAAGACAGAGAAGAAACTGAAAGGCGGTATCTTGATTTGAATCAGTGGTTCAAAACCGCCAAGTCTCAGGATCCCAATATCAGCCATTTCCCTTCCTCCCCCAGGAGGGGGGGCGCCATGGGTCCTGAAGATAGCCCTCACGAGGAAGGGGCCTGTGGGGCACCGCCACACGGGGTGGGGAGAAGGTCCCCCCGCTGCAGTGGAGATGAAAGCTATAACAAGGATCCTTTGCATATATGGAGCACCCTGCCCTCTCCACGAGCTTTTTAAATAATATATCCTATTACTAGATAGTAGGAGAGACTGAGGCACAGGAGAAAGAGCATCCTGACCAAGGGCAAAGAGTAGTGGAACGAGGACTGTAGCCCAGGGCCCCAAACTCCAGCAGCAGGTGCCTCCCCCCAATGCCAACAGTCACTTACCCAAGCCCACCTCCTGTTTAAGCTCCAGGGAGTTCTGCCCACGCAACGGGGTGCCGTGGGTGTCGGGAGCAGTTGTCTGGGAGCTCAGGAGCCCTGTCCCAAGCCTATGGGCCAACTCCTAGTCTAGCCAATGCCCTCGAGTCTGACAGCCCAGAGGCCTTCTGCCCTCACATCCAGGCCCAACACAATGCCTCCCAGCTGCCCAATCTCACCACACCAAACTTGGTGTCACAATACAAAAGTCACCATTTTGAGGTTCTGACGGAGCCCCCGGGGGAGGGGGTGCTGTTTCTCCTCAGGCCCAATAGGACAAATACACAACCACTCCCCCAGAGTCCAGGGACAAATACACAACCACTCCCCCAGAGTCCAGGGACAAATACACAACCACTCCCCCAGAGTCCTCCCCAGTGCCTTAGTTGCACAAAGGATGCCCTTGTGAAAATTAGAGTAGGGCGCCCCCTCCTGGCAGGTGAGTTAGAACATTCCACAGGCCCTCTTGGATTCGGGGTTTCAAGCTCTCACCCCAGGGCGTGCTAGGGCCTCATCCCCCAGAAGCCAGAATGCTCAGAAAGCTTCCCCAGGCCCGTCGCTTCCTTCTCTCCCTTCACCCCGCTGCCTCCACCACATGCAGTTTTCTCCTCTGTCGCACACCCACCCCTTGCCCGTGGTCTGGAGTGGATTTCCAACTTCGCTGTGTAGAGCTGATGAGGTCTCATTCCCGGGGGAACCAGAGCACTTTCGCCCACCCCTGCCCGCCCCCCTTGGAGAGCTCCTTTATGGTCTATTTTTAGTTTCTTGATTGCAAGTGAGAAGCAGGAATCAGAGAATGCCGGGAAACCGCAGCTCTCGCCAACCACAGAAACGGACACCAAGCTCGGGAAGGAAGAGAACCGGGTGGGAGGTGGGGGGAGCAGGGGGCACCCAGGCCCAAATCCCCCAGGAGCAAGGGAGGGAGGGACAGAGGCAGGCTACCTGTGCCACCTCCAATCCCGCGAGAAAGGCACCTTTAGGTAGCCACAGAGCTAGAAGGACCCCTGCAGGCCATGCAGCGCGGCCCCCGCCTTCCCACAGAGGGAAACTGAGTCACCCAGCAGGGGCGGCAGCGCCCCACCAAGAAGTCCCCGATTCCTGAGGCCTCTTTCTGCGGCTGCGCGCAAGGAGTCCCCCGCGGCGGGGGTCCGTCCCACAGTGCCCGGGACCTCCCTGCGGCCCTGGAGCTAAGGACCGGGAGGCCTCTCTCCGGGGCCTGCGGGCCGGCGTCTCCGCGGCCTCCCGGCCCCACCCCGAGCTCGCCGCGCCTGCGCATCTGTCCGCCTGCGCCCTGCGCGGCGCGGACCAGGCGGCCCCCGCGCTCCCCGACGTGCGCCGCACTCCCTAAATGAATGAACTGGCAGCTCCCGACGCCGGCGCAATTGGCAGTTATTGCTGGCAGTTTATCAGTATTAACTGATTAGACCCGGATGATGGATCCCCTGTCCCTCCGAGCCCGCCGCCCCGCGGGCCGCGCGCCACCCTCCCCGCCCCCCAGCGGCCGTCGAGCTCCGCGGCGCTGGCCCGCCCCCTCCCCGCCAAAGAGAAACATTTAAATAAATAAAACAAAATTCAAATGAGGACACTAAATCTCCTCGGCGTTTAATTGATGATCATTATGCTTGGGAACCTAAACTCTTTTAATTTCACTGCGGTACCGAGAGATGAATTATAGAATTACAGTCGCCAATTATCAATCACGCCTTTGCTCCCGTCTCTTGGCTGCCCAGCCGGCGCGTCGCCCTCCCTCGGGCCGGGCGGGGTTAAGGGGCCACAAAATAGCACTGGAAGCTGGAGCTGGGCGGGGAGCTGGGCGCCAACCCAGGTTGGGGGAGCGTTCCTCTCCCTCTCTCTGTCTCTGTCTCTCTGTGTCTCTGTCTCTGTGTCTGTCTCTGTCTGTCTCTCCCTCCCTCCCTCCCTCCCTCCCTCCCTC
>PVIC010040170.1:0-16964 GCA_004025085.1 Thryonomys swinderianus | reverse complement strand
ATGAACACCTGTAGATGCAAATGAGTTCTAGAAAGTAGGACAGCTTTTATAGAGTGGAATATTTCTATAGGAAACTTGGTGTGGGAATGTGATGAGGGGAAGGAATAAATATGATTCAGAAAGAAAATAAAAGAGCATGTATAAGGGAGGAGGAGGGGGGAGTGGGTAGGGATATGGGTAAAAATGAGAATTAACTTGTGGCATATACTGGTACAAATTTCCCAATGTTATATGTGATTTTGAGATGTATATAAATTGTACCAATAAAGAATTCAATTTAAAAAAAAAAGTACTGCTGCCTTCTAGCAGTTCATGGTCTATGATGCAAAATTATAAGTAAGCAAAGAATGCTGAGAATTTATAAAGCAGAGCTTTAAAATTTTTGAACAAATGTGATACTATTATTTTAGGAAATACTATTTCTGAATTATTTAATTCAGAAGGTTAGTTCCTGGAATAGTAAACTCTCTCTCTATGATTAATTTAATAGTCAAAACAAATAATAATAAAATATATCTAAGATGTCACTCACAAGCACATACATATAATTAACTTCAAGATGTACCATCATTGAGCCCTAGCCCCTGTTTCTTCCATCTCCCTCCCCAGAAGCTCCCTGGTCCCAAGTACCTCATGATTGACAGGAGGCTGACATTATTGTGGAAGATGTAACTAAATGAGAAAAAGTGAATCCATAAGAATGCAAGCTGTTTCACCATATCCATCATAACAATAATGATAAAAATTAATAGAAAAGAATGCAAGCTGTGCTCAACTGTTACTCAACATAACTCTAATCTGAGGTAACACGCAAGAGTGGAATTCTGACCTGACTCTGGCCACTGTCTTTACTACATGTTGTATAAAACAGAAATCACACAACAAACAGTGTGGGAAACAGGTGAGGAAAATGGACACACAAAGAGAATGCAAGGCCAGAGGGAAAGTTCTTGGAGGGAATATTTATTTCATAAAATAGTTTATTAGTTAATCCAAAAGGGACACTGGGTTAAAATGGATATGTGATAAATTTGGACTTTCAAAATAAACAATATGACATTTTTTAAAGAGAGAATATTTATAAGTATCATATACTAATAATGTTACTTGATCTCGGTTATATCACTGTGAGAACAAAGAGGGCAGAAAATGGATGTGTCCTTGTTTCCTTCGCTCCCTTGACTTGCCTTTTCTCTTCTTCCTCGTTACCTCTCCTGTGCTCTCTGTTCCCTGTGCGGAGCAAGCTTTGGTTAAGTCAAATAGCAACCAAATGTCTTCAGGACTCAGCAAACTCAGATACTGCACTAGGTGAGGTGTCCCTGAGCTTTGCCCCCAAGGAGGATGCGTTTCTCAGGGACAAAAATGAGGCAGACAGAAGGCCGTGGGTTCGTCACAGTGTGGCTGTGGCCTGCTGTCCCATGGCCTCCATGGCGGCTTCCCCCGGGTCGACCTTTGTATCAAACACTGCTTGGATTTCACTTGTCACACTTCTTAAAATGCTGCCTGTTGCAAAACTTTGAATATGAATTAAATAGTATTAAAGTGCTCTTTTTTAAACCTTTGACAGAACTAAAGGGGCAATGTAGCCTCCCAAACAAGTTAGAATTAAATTACTTTCCAAGATACAAAGTGAGAGGGACTTGAAGCATTCGGGCTAAGTTGAAATGTTGCGAGAGAAGCCTCATCTTTATTGGAAAGTCTGAGCTACTTCTCCATGATTAGCCATGAACTCATCATAGTGAGAATACACTTTCCTCTATTTTCAGCTTGACTATGTAGCTTTTACTCCATGGAGAGAGCAAATTTAAAACTCAATATTAACATTATCTCAATTAATAGTCTACTTATTAAAAGTTCACTGAAGCTGCTTTGATATTCATCTATTTGGGGTTGTGTTTATAATATTGTTTCTGTAAGAAAATTCATTCCTAGTTTTCAGAGAAGCAATTTAGAAATTATTTGGATTAGAAAAGTTCACTGGTATTTGGACTTCTGCATCTGTGGGAAGCTGAAGGCCATGGCACTCTCCAGCACAGTGCAGCCCGCAGAGCTGGGCTTTTCTTATCCCATGAGATGAACAGGACGGTGGGGAAGCAGGCGCTGGACAAGGCTTCATTTCTTTGAATCTCATAGTAGATAATGCCACAAGGAGGATGGCTATTTTAAATGTCAGCTTTACCTTTGGTTGATTACTTCCTAGCATAATCTTTTCATAAAGGTCTACCAAAAGTAATGAAATGATATTTGACTTCACACTGAGAGCAAACTGCAGAGTAAGTAATTACGAAAGAAAGTAAAAATATTTAGAGCCATGTAAAGGCCGTGAGAAATGTAAAACTATATTAAAAGAGCAATATGGATTTGTTGCATTTACTGTGAAAAATATTTTGAATTATAAGTTTGAAGTGTTTTAAATCTTGAGGGGCTGTAATTGTAATTGTTTCATCATTTAAAGTATATTTAAAGTGTTCAGCAATTTGAAATTTTTGTCTATTGTTTTCTGAGTTTTGTGGTCTAGAAATAACCTGTCGGCTGGCTTTGTGTGCCTCTCTGTGCTACATTTACTCCTAATCTCCTCATTGTCTGTAGTTCGCCTTAGAATGCATTATTTGTATATAATCATTCTCAGAAGGTATTATTTCTTGTTTAGACTTATATTCCTAATTTTTGTTGATTATATCTAGTTACCTTTTCTAACTTAACTTTACATTTCAACACGTACAATGAAGTAAATACTAATTTTAGAAAACAAGTTTTATGGAAACTCTAATATCTGTTCATTCTTCCATCAATTTATCTTTCATCCAGAGGAACAAGAAACTTTCAGTAACTAATGCCGTCATCCAAGAGACATCTTGACTGAAAAGCGCTTTTATTTTTTGCTTTGATTTTCTGTTCTGAAGGTGAGTAAAATGGAAGCAAAGCAGCTGGAAATTTAAAAATCCTTACACTAATTATCTGAAAATCAGCACACTGAGTTACCTGTGATGAGGATAATATGAATTTGGGCTTATTGGAATTTGGAGAAAGTGAGCTTTGATTGAAGCAGCTTTAATACTTGGGAAGCCATTCAAAGAAATAGAAAAGCTCTGTCAGCTGAGTGAAGGGGCAAAGAAAACAGTAGGAGAACATGATTTCTCAAGTGCACAGGAATAAATACATTGTCTCTTATTTCAAAATGTAATTACCTCTGAAAATTACCATAAATATGTTATTTTAACACCTGAAATATGTTATTTTTCCTGAAGCAGAGATGTACAATATGAGAAAGACTCCTTCCTAATTCCCCTACACAGAAAGACCCTTGAGAATTATGAAGTATTAAGGAGAGATCCGAGCAGTGGCTACGAGCCTTAACTGGATCCTTGAGTCTACCTAGAAGATAAAAGTAGCTTTTCCTGTGATCACTTTGGAGAACTGTCCTAAAGGTTTCAGTCGAAGGAACTGAGCACCTACCTGTTTTGGGAAAATTCCTAAGAGGTCAGACCTCTTACTCTCTGCAGATTTGCCCAAGTCCCTTCAGTCTCCCAGTCACTGACTCGGTTTAGATGGACAGTATCCTACAGTGCTGACAGCTACAAAGTAAAGACAATTACTAAAGTCAGTGTGGATAGGAACCTTAGAAAGTGAAAAAAAGTCTTATTCATTATGTAAATGGAAGGATGCAAGCTGAGAGGAATAGACCAGCACTGGCGAGCAGGAAATATTCACAAGCTCAAAGAAA
Organism: Thryonomys swinderianus; assembly: GCA_004025085.1. Classification (NCBI taxonomy): domain Eukaryota; kingdom Metazoa; phylum Chordata; class Mammalia; order Rodentia; family Thryonomyidae; genus Thryonomys; species Thryonomys swinderianus. Next base: position 13,240 of record PVIC010040170.1, on the reverse strand, counting down.
GTCCCAGTCACTCCATGCAAGTATGTCCAGATCCTGGTTTGTTCTGTTTCTATAAACTCTGTAACACTGATAAAATTTACCTCCATACACAAGGATCACAGTAAGATTCCTTGTATTCTCTCACTACTACTCACCACAATACCTTTTGCACATGGATAGTCCATGTGGAAGGCAATATAGTTGTGTAATTTATTGAGATGTCAATACCACCAACTTAGTTGGAGCCTGGAAAGACAAGCTTCATCTTTTCATCTTTTTTTCTTTGTCCAGATCCACTGACTTAGTGCAGGGAACTCTTCAAGGAGCTTTGTGTGGGTAATCAATACACCTATGTATTTATATGCCTAATCAGAGCCCATCTGCTTTTCTGCTAAAATACTGCTCAATGAGAGAGTCATATAATCAAAATTATAAACTTTATGGTATTGATTTTTTTTGTTCTACTTGTAACTTGGACCACAAAAATAATTAAATATTTTCATTTTAATAACTACAAACTTGACACAAAATCATTTCTGGAGGAAATATTTTCCTAACATTAGAACTATGGCATCTTATACTCCCAATTCTGTCATTTCTCATTCTGATTATTAGATCGAACAGATCCAAGACTTGTTTAAAATGCTCGAGTCTTGAAAGTTCCCACCTGTTCCCCATCCTCGTAAAGAAATGCCAGCAGGGCCGGAGGGTTAGCTCAGTGGTTCTGGCACCTGCCTCGCAAGCTCAAGGTCCTGAGTTCGATCCCTGGCAACCACATATAATGCTGGGTGTGGAGACTCATGCCCACCAGCAATCAATACCACATAGCACAGTGCCGGGCGTGGTGGCTCAAGCCTGTAATCCCAGCACTGGGGAGGCAGAGACAGGAGGATTGCTGAGTTCAAGGCTTGCCTGGGCTACATAGTGAGCTCAGGGCCAGCCTGAACTGCAAAGCGAGACCCTGTCTCAAAAAAAAAAAAAAATGCCAGCAGCTGGCTGGACCTGGCCAGGTTGGCACAGTCACGCAGAGCTGGACCACCACGCAGACACTCCAGCCACACAGGATGAATGCTAGGGGTCATCTATAAGTTCGTGCATTTCCAGCATTTCACCTGCTGTTGTTTACGCAGAGAAGTCTTTTCTTGTATTCGTGCAGCAGCAGGTACCTTCGAAACTTGAACCGCACTTCCTTTATTCTGAGGTGGAGAAAACAGAATTATGGGATGTTGAATTGTGTTTATATAAGTGTGGAAAAGGCTGAAGGAAGAGAAATGGGCAGGATAGGTTTGGAGGGACTAAGTCAAAATATAAACGGCACCTAACACTGAGGCTAGGCGTTTCCTCTAACAGTGGCTTTTCCGTGTCTGCAGATGGACAGGGCCCATGGGCTCCTCAGGGCTCAACCTTCTCACTTGGTAGTGGCGTATTCAGTTAGGCTAGCTTTAGCCTTATGGTGTTTTCCTTTTACAGGAAATGTGCCCTTTCTTTTTTAAAAGAATTGATTTTATTGGTACATTTTATACATACTCTTAAGCTTGCTGGGCTTTAGGATTTCAGAATCACAACCCGCAGTTTACCTGGTTCTCTCCAGCTCTCAGAAGGAGCAAATCAACCAGCCATCCTTTAGTCATGAGCACATTGCCAGTCTGTAGAAAGCCAAAGAAAATCACTGTTTCCATTTAAACTTTAATGGGAAATATTAATCTTAAATGTTTTATGACTTTATTTAAGCATCACTGTCATTTTAGTATAGACAGATATAAATTTGGAATTGTTTCTATTTCAAATTTACAGGTTTTTCAGTAGAATGTTAGGTCAACTATCCCTGTTTTAAGTTACATTAGCATGTAAAATGTATTTGAATAGCACTTAGACAATGTATCTGCTACTGTAATTAAACTTAAGAGTGGTCAATTCATAAAGTAAAAAAATGGCCAATCCTAAAATATGATTGATCAGTAGTATAAAATAAAAATTAATCATAAACTTGCCAGAAGCCACCAAAGTATCTCATTTGCTTTTTCTTTGTAGATACGCAATGTTTTTCTTTCAAAAACTTCCCATAGGGCTGGAGATTTGGCTCAGTAGTTCCAGTGCCTGCCTCACAAACGCAAGGTCCCTGGTTCGATCCCCAGTAACCACATACAACTATACTGGGCATGGTGACTCACACCCACTTGCAATCAGTACCACATACCACAGATGCCAGGCTTGGTGGCTCAAATCTGTAATTCCAGCACTCAGGAGGCAGAGGCAGGAGGATTGCTGAGTTCAAGGTTTGCCTGGGCTACATAGTAAGCTCAGGGCCAGACTGAACTAACTATAAGGCAAGACCCTGTCTAAAAAAAAAAAAAAAACTTCCCATAAAGTCATCATTTGAGGCCCCAAGACACCAAATCAAAGGAATTCCGATAAAAGCACACCATATTCCCAGTAAATACAGAAAATAGTCTGATTGTGAAAACATGTCTCAATCTAGCTAGCATAGACCATAAAGTTTAATACATGATATTATTTTCAAAAGGAAAAAAATATAATTGCACAGAAATTTGTTTCTAGTAAGCATTGTCTTGGAAAAATGGCACTGTTTAATTTGTGAAAGTAATGAGTATGAAGATTTTGGGGATAATTAATAGAGTTGATTTCAGAGGGGGATGGTAGAGAACTCAATGAAATTAAGAAAAAATACAGTATCAATATCTTATTTTTCAAAAGAATAACCCAAATAAGCAAACAGTAAAGTAAAGAAGAGAAAGAAAAACACAATAGTAAAAAGGAAACAAAGCTTGTATATAGTGGTTAAGAGTTGTAGGGAGGGCAGAGGAATGGGCAAAAAGAAAATCAAGATTTGTCATGTACAGGTACAAACTCTCAATGTTGAATGTGAACAGAATGTATGTATATTATGTGCCAATGAAGACAATTAAAAAAAAACAAAAAGAAAGATCTCTACAAGTGAAATTAAATTAAATGAAAAAGCAAATATCACAATGGGCACCACCAACACCCTGAAGATTGTGAGTCAATACTATGAAAACTTGCACTCCAACAAGTGGGAAAGTTTAGAAAAACTGAACTTATTCCTCGTCACACAATTATCACCAAAACTTAACCAAAAAGATGCAAAAAACTTAAGTAGTGCAATGAAATTGAGGCCTCAATAAAATTCTGCCAACTAAGAAAAATCTGAAACTGAATAGATTCCCCAGTAAATTTTACAGGAGTTCAGGAAAGATCTGAGGCCTGAGCTTTTCAAACTCCTAAGTAAACCACATCCAAATTCATTCCTAGAAATTAGCAGTGACCTAGAACCAAAACCAGAAAGGACCGAACTATCAAGAAAATTGAATTCTAATGTTTTTATAAACTTAAGCTAAATAAATTAATCTGTTATTAGAGAAAAAGAGGATAGAGAAAAGGGAAAAAAGAATGGTAATATATTGGATATGTGTAACAATTTCTTACAGTGAATGTAGTCATTGTGTACTGCAAACATACGGCAAAAGTTTTTCTTTTTTTTAAGCTCCAAAAAATAAACTGACCAAAAAAAAAAAAAATCCTCAACCAGATACTGGCGAACAATGCAGTACAGCACCTGAATGATCATTCACCATGAGCACACAGGCTTCGTCCCAGGGATGGGTGAACACGTGCAACTGAAAGAGGAGCACAAACAAAACTCTCATGATTATCTCAGTGCATGCAGCAAGAGGCTTTGGCAAAATCAAACATCCATTCATGTTAAAAACATAGGAAAATTGGTTATAGAAGGACTTTATGTCAATCTGATGAAAGCCATTTCTGATAAACCTAAAGCCAATAACAAATTGAACAAGAAAACAAAAGCTTTCTCTGTAAAATCTGGAAGAAGGCAGTGATGTCCACTCCCATCACTTCTGTTCAAAACAGTACTCAAACTTTAGGCAGAACAATCAGTCAGGCAGGGGAAACAAGAAAGAGGGGACGTAGGGGAGAGAAAAAAGTCAAACTGCTATTATTTACACATCACGTGATCTTTGCATAAAAGGCTTGAAAAGTCCACCTAAAGTCTACCAGAACTACTAAACAAATTTCACAATAGCAGAAAATGAAATCAGCGTAGGAAATTTAGTTGCATTCCTGTCACCCAGGAATGAATTCAATGAGAAAGAAATTAGGAAAAGAGTATCATGAAGATTTGCTTCGAGAAAAAGTAAAATACTTAGAAATGGACCTAATCAACAAAGAAAACAAAACCTATATAAGGAAAACTGTAAAACAGTGAAAACTACAGAAGAGAACACCAGAAAATGGAGAGATTCCTCCTGTTCCTGAACAGGAAAGACTAGTACTGTCAAAGTGGCCATACTTCCAAAACTAACACATAGATTCCATACCATCTCAAACAATATACCACTAGCATTCCTCACAGAACTACAAAAACCAATTCTAAAATGTATACGGAACCCAAGGAGAGCCACATTAGCCAAAGCAGTCCTGGGTAACAAAAGCTAAGCAAGAAGCATCACAATCCCAGTTTTCAAGCTTCCTTACAAAGCCACAGTCATGGAAATGTTGTGGAACTAGTATAAACGGGGTGGATGGATGAATACAAATGACTAGAAGACACAGAGACAACCTAGGAACATTAATTCACCTGATCTTTGACAAAGGGGCAAAAAATACAAGTTAGAGGAGCTCTTTAGCCTATGATTCTGAAAATTGGTTGGACACCTACAGAAGACGAAATCTAGGACCATGTCTATCACCATGGACCAAAATACAATTGGGGTCAATGAAAGATACGGATATTAAAACAGGAACATTTTAGGCTGGAGGTTTAGCTCAGTGGTTCTGGTGCCTGGCTCGCAAGCGCAAGGTCCTGACTTTTTTCTCTCCTATACATCCCCTCTTACTTGTTTCCCCTGCCTGACTCACGCCCACCAGCAATCAGTACCACACATCACAGTGCCGGGCGCGGTGGCTCACGCCTGTCATCCCAGCACTCGGGAGGCAGAGACAGGAGGATTGCTGAGTTCGAGACTTGCCTGGGCTACATAGTGAGCTCAGGGCCAGCCTGAACTACAAAGTGAGACTGTCTCAAAAAAGAAAAAATTCCTTCCCAACATGAAAAGCTGATTATCTTCTCTGGATGACTTTTTTTTTTAAATTAGCTAATTCCCAATACTAACACTTGGAATATTAAAACAGTTGGCTGAGAAACATTGCACTTAGCATGATATTTGGCTTCCAATGAGGCATTCTAAGTTAAGGTACAGAGCACAGACTTCTCAGCATTGTTGTTTTGGTCAAGTTCCCTGCAGAAACCAGATGGCTCAATAAAATTAGGATAATTTAAGGAGTAGCTAATGAAGAGACACTTTCCAGAGGTGTTGGCAAGATGTCAGAAGACCAGAGGGGACTGTTCCATACTCCAGAGCCAGAAATGGTAGGACTAAGTTAGATTCTTCACGTCCTTTGGTTGTAAATGTGCAAAGGTGGGTCGCATTAATAGGAAAAGGAAACAGAGGATCATCTAGATATGATCTTCAGTAGGAGCTGAAGACATTTATCAAAAGCAGCTGAACTCAGCAAATATTCAGGAACACAACTGAGAATAGCGATCCTGACCTGTCATTGGAGCTCTGAGGTGGTAAAAATGGAGAAAAGCAATTCACTGATAAAGCCAGCTTCTTGTTATTACACTGTGATAGAGAGAATGAAAGAGAGAAGAACATATGGATAAAAATGATTTGTTTTGGTGCTGGGTGTGGTGGCTCACACCTGTAATCCCAGCACTCGGGAGGCAGAGGCAGGAGGATTGCTGAGTTCGAGGCTTGCCTGGGCTACGTAGTGAGCTCAGAGCCAGCCTGAACTACAAAGTGAGACCCTATCTAAAAAAAAAAATAAATAAATAAACAAATTAAAAAATGGTTTGTTTTGAACTTGAAAGTACTCAAGAAATGTACTGCGTCTGAGTCATACCAAAACCAACCCCACTCTGGTCTGCAAAAAAAATTATTCTCTGTAAAATCATCCCTGGTGTCTAAAGGTTGAGAGTGGTATCAAAAGTACAGCTGTTGGGCCGGAGGGTTAGCTCAGTGGTTCCGGCGCCTGCCTCACAAGCGTAAGGACCTGAGTTCGATCCCCGGTTACCACATATAATGCTGGGCGTGGTGGCTCACGCCTGTAATCCCAGCACTTGGGAGGCAGAGACGGGAGGATTGCTGAGTTCACGGCAGCTTGCCTGGGGACCATAGTGAGCTCAGGGCCAGCCTGAACTACAAAGCAAGACCCTGTCTCCAAAAAAAAGCAAAAAAAAAAAAAAAAAAAAAAGTACAGCTGTTAAGGCGGACTTGACTTGAAATGCAACAGATATGTACCTGGCATGTGTTACATGAACTTACCAGAGAAAACTTTCATTCATTTCATTTAATAAGACATAACTTGGGGATAAATTCTTTGTTATCTTTTATAAACATTCATTTCTCACTGGGACTACAGGGTGCATTTACTATCTTTCTATCTATTTATCTATCTATCTATCTATGTATCTATAATAGATAAAAGGAATACAGAAACATTTTAATATTACTCATACAAATTCATATACATTGTATCTAAAATATATAGCATGCTAGAATATGTATATCATGATCAGTAAATGGCAGGGTACATTCCCCAGTGAGAATTTGCATGATAGCCTTTACAATGGGTTTGTAACTGTAATTGTCATTAATTACCTTTGATATATAGTGAAACAACCAGATGAATTCTTTATATAGGTCCACCAGTTATTAGAAACCAACGTGAATTAAACAGTGTAGACTAAAATACATTATATTTTCTATTTAAAGTGCTGAAAGAAAAATAAAAATATCAAACCAGATCCATAATCTTGTTCAATATAAATAAGTTATAGAAATGAAACAAAATGAAGATGTATTTGAGTAAATAAAAGCTGGCTGATCTTGGTACCAGACTCTATAAGAAAATAATGTATGTCTTTTGAGCTAACAATAAATTATGTCAGATGTCCCAGACTTGCAAGAGGACCTACCAAGTACTGGAAGGAAAGGATAGGTTGATATTCCTGCCTTTATTACTTTGAAAGCCACAGAGGATTTAAAACAAAAATTCTATGTTGGTCCTGGAGCTTAAAACAGCTACTAAAGAAAAACAGAAAGAGGAACTTATTTATACTATCAAGAATTTCTACTATTTTAGATGGAATGTATCATTATTTACTCAGAGTAGGGTTATCAGATAGTAATGTATGAATCCCAGAATTGCATTAGATAGCAATAACTAAAGAGTCAAAGATGAATTAAAATTGAATTCTAGGCACTTTCAAAACAGAACAACTAAACATATGACAGAAGTAACTGAGAAACAAAGCTAAAATTTTAGAAGTGAGATAATATTCAGCTGATAAATACAAATGAAACTATCTCAATTAATATATTAAATAATATGAAAATGTACTTCAATTCAAAGGCAAGCATTTCAGACTATAAATATAAATAAGACCTAACTCAATTTTGTCTAGATATCTACATTTTAAATTTTAAAGAAACAGATAAATTCAAAATAAAATGATAGGGAAAGCTATGTAATAAATAGGAAAACTCATGCCTATATTAGAAAAAAAAGTATGTTCCAATGAAAAAAATCAAAAAAGATCTAAAAAGTTGAAATGATAAAAAGATAAATTTATCAGGAGGGTCATAATCATATATGTATATTAATTTAATATTATATTCTGTATAAGCCAAAACTTGATGATACTGAACAGTGAGGTTGACAGATCTGTACTCACACTGGGAATTTCAGAAATTGACAGAGTATAAAGACATAGACTGTGTGAGCTAGAATATCAATCACTTTCACTAAACTGACTTTGGACAAATGCAGCATTTAACAGCTAGGAAATATGCATTCTTTTCAAGTGCATATGAAAATTTGCCCAGTTATTGGACCATAAGTACCAATATAAATATCAATACATTTCAAATAATTGAAATTTTATCATTTTATTGGGCCAAATTATAATTAACTGAATAATCAGTAATAAGTTTTTGGAAAAGTGTTAAATATTTAGAATTTCAGTGGCCCACTCCTAAAAAGCTCACAATTCAAAATATTAGAAAATATTTCAAATCAAGTAACAAAAATTCAAATATCAAACTAGAGAAGAAGCAGCTTTCCTTGTCACCGTGATTGGAGTCTCACTGCATAACTAACAAAGATCTGAGGTCTGGAATGGGAGACAAATTATCATAACTTTTCCCCATTTTCTCTCCCATTTCTTGATCACCATGCCACAGAGATATTCTTGTAAATCTCTGTTGATACTCAGTGCACCATTTCAGAGTCCAAGTTGCTTTTGATTCCAGGATAGTGGGTATGGTAAGGAAACAGAAGCAAAAATAAACAGATCAGTGAATTCACCAAATTAGTTCTTGAGTTCCGGTTTGCTTTCCAAATTTGCCTATTTTCATTTATTTTTAAAGGCAGCTATCGCTTCTCGGCCTTTTGGCTAAGATCAAGTGTATTTTTAAAGGCAGCTGATCCGTACTTTTCACCAAGAAGAGACAACCACAAATGAATGTACTTAATCTATCTTAAATGGAATAAGAATGTCGGCAATTTTCCAAATCAAGTACCTTTCAAAATTTGAGGCATTGAAAAAAGAAATGAATGCCAACTTGACATTTCCATATGTGATACTGTTTTTCATCAGACTTCATTTATAAGGTTTATTTATGAAACATTTTTGTTGTTGTTGTTATAATGATAGTACTTGATGAGAAGTGAGGTAAAGCATCGACTGCGGTCAGGGGAGTTCTGTTTTGAAAGTGGAGTTTCTCATTAAATTTTGATCAGGACTCATTTGCTGTGCGTGTTGGAGAACTGGAGACTTTACCGTTAAGTTGGAGGCACTAAAAGGAGCTCTCTGTGGCTGTATATTTGTTGCTTTTTTGAAACAAAGAAATCTTATCAAAGGCTATTAGAAATATATTGGATTAGGAAACCAACTTGCTTTTTTGCAACAAAGAAATCTTATCAAAGGCTATTAGAAATATATTGGATTAGGAAACCAACTATAGACCTCAAACTAGAGATAGGGAATGTGAGAAAATAAAAACCTCCAAATTCCTCTTTTACCCTGTCTTTCTTCTACTCTAGTAATCAATAATGAAAAGCTTAAATTAAATGTTCTGGAATGATTGTGCAGGGACATGGATGTGGGCGGGCTGCATAGATTTTATTACTTATTGTAACTTATTATCAAAGAAAACTCTGAAAGGCCAGTGTGATCAGTAGGAGTTCTTTAAGGGGTATAAACCGAGTCAGGTACTTGAGGCAGAAGAAAAAAAAAAAATAAAGTGTCGTGTGGAAGACTGGGCATTTAACCTTGAAATCTCTCCATGAGTTTCATTAGTGACTAACATAGACATCCTTGTGTTTCTTTTAACACATTAGGAAAATAGCTTTAAAGTTATACAGAAAGAGAAAGACTGAGAAAAGAGAACCAATTGCTTTCACTAAATATATAAATGTATATATTATGCTAAATATATAAATTTATTCTCAAATTCAAATCTTGTCTTACTAGATCATTTTCTGCTTTATTAGTCTAGCTTATATGTAGATTTTCCCCAGGTGAAAATTGCAACAGAACACAATTGAAGGTAGTATGATTTTTATAGGTATACTGAGTGGCTCATCTTAATTGCAAAGACATCATTTAAAATGACTTGTGAAAGACTTCATCAGTACGTTATTATTAAAAAGAAAAGTATGAGAACTGATATGGTTTTGTACGAGTCCCTAGTCTATGGAATACAAGTAAATATTTTTGAGAGTATGGCTTATTTCTTTCAAAAGAGAAAATAAAACATTCCTTTTCTGCAGAGCCCCACAAAATTTCTGTAGTTTCTCAAGTGGGAATCTATAGCAATTCCATCATTCTTGTCTAAGCCACCATTGCATTTTTCCTAGACACTGTGAATGATGTCTCCTATATTGTATTTTAAATTATTTAGTGTTTAATATTAGAAAAATTAGAATTTTGTGCAGAATTTTAAGCTATGCCTTATAATCATTGTGAAATTATGTTACAGGCTAAACCATGTCCCCCAAAAAATCGTAGGTTAAAATCCAACTTCGGGTTATGATTCTGTTTGAATATAAGACATTTAAACAGGTGGCTAAGGAAAATAAATTCATATAGGAATATGGAATCCCATATAACTGGTATCTTTATGAAAGAATACCAGGTCATAGACTCACAGTGAAGCTCATGTTGTGGTTCTGGCAGAAGAGCCCTTTACACTCATGTAAGAGAAGACCTTCAGAAAGAATTGCTTGTCAGTAATTTGATGTTGGACTGGTCTTCACCAGAGGAAGGAAATAAACTACTATTGTTTAAACTGCACTTATTTGTGTTAGTTCTGGGGTAGCACGACAGGGTACAAGAGTAAACCTATTTCTATTTGTTTTTCGTATTATTTAGTTTTTCACCAACTAAATTCTTTCCATTTTATACCTGTAATTTATTACCCTTAATTAATTGTCTTGCATAGCATTTCCAAAACAAAATTAAACAAAAACAATATGAATATTTAAAAGTGTGTTTAGTTTCTTTTAATGGTAGGTGTGTTAGCATGTATTTATTTGTTTGTTTGTTTGTTTGTTTGTTTTTGCTGGCTTTAAATAACCTATTCTTTCAGAATGTGAGGAAGCTACTTCTGGTCACTTATGAAGTGGGACAAAACCTTGCATATGTTTTTCTTGAGTAGAAAACTGAGATGACAGAGTCAGAAGCATCTGTCTCACTGTCTTGATGACAACTACACTGGGAGAATCTGTCGGAAGCAACTGTTTGAAGACACCGCAGTTTATCAAAGACTGAACACTTTCAGACGGAGTCTCAAAGGGCAAATCGCAGTTGATTTCAACTTTTTGTACAGTCACATCTATTCATCCTCAACCCTGATCCCCGTTTGTAGGAATCTGTGTATATATTTCTGGAGCAATTTCTGCAAGAGTCAGGTTAGGAAAAGAGAATCATCTCTTCTAAATGCCAAGGGCAGGATTTTTCACTGAATGCTACTTCTCCTCACAGGGGAGAGATAAGAAGTGGTGAGGCAGTGCTGTCACACCTCTGCCTGCTACTGCAAGCCCTCTCTCCTCTAATCCACCCCTTGCCGTGGCCCCAGAGGTGTTTTTTCCTATTTTCATTTTGCATTTTCACTCTTTGAAAGTCAGTCATTAAAAATTAGGTTATGTAAAAGTGATTGTCCATCTAGGAAAAATTAAAAGTTGGCCATGCAAAGAGCAAGTTTAAGCTCAGGAAAAACCTGTGAATCCCTTAAATGTTTTCTTAGGCTCACCATTTATACAGAGATAAAAATTAAAAACACGTTGTGCTCACTTCGGCAGCACATATACTAAAAAAAATTAAAAACACATAAGGATGAAAAAGAACAACATAGGAAATTTTTCGAAGACAATAAAAATCAACACATCATGGGAATGGAGGATAATCTAATTTTCAGAGTTACCATGTCCTTAGATTCAGTGGCTGTTACTGCTTGCATCTAGATGTCCTTCCAAAGGCTCATCACAAGTGGCTTTTCAGAGGTGGCTGGATCTAGAATGCCAGGTGCTGGGATGAAGGGGGTGTGATTACTAAATCAGTACTCTGATTGATTTGCCCTAGTTCTGGCAATGATAGTTGGCATAGTTCCGTGCTGTGGACTATTTCTCTGCTGTAAAGAGTCTCTGCCCTGCCACATGCCTTGATGCCAGCCAATTATGGACTGAAATCTCCACAAACAATGAGCCAAATAAACCTTTCCTCTTCTAACTTTGGGTATCAGGTATTTTATCTCAATGACTACAAAAGCAACTAAGACAATATCCTTCAAAAAATTAGAAAAGCTTCAAAGGAAATAGAAAGTATACTACTTTCAAAGAAAAATTAAATAAATAAAAAAGTTAAGAAACGAAAGAAATTGGGAAAGAAATAAAATAATAAATGAATAAAAAATCATGCAGTCATTAATTAGAAAACCTAAAATGAAACCTAGGACTTTCTAGAGTCAGAAAGTAAAACAACCAAAATGAAGATTCACTATGGAGAGTCACAGACATAACTGAGCAGATAGAAGAACCAGGGAATTTGCTGATAGGACTATGAAAATTAGTGTGATAAGGAACAAAAAGAAAAATAAAGAAAAGGGAACAGAGCCTGAAGTCCAGAGTTTTAATAAGAAGCCATTAAGGAGACACACACATTACATGAGTTACAGAAAATACAAACAGCAAGACAGAATATTGGAAGATAGAATATGGAAGAATATTAGAATATTGAAAACGTCACAATTTATTGAAATATATGAACATAAAAACTAAGAACAACAGAAAATTTGAGGGAGAAGAACTCAAAGAAACCCATATTAAGAACATATATTAATATTTCAAGAGCTAAAGAAAAGGAAAATTCTGAAAACACCAAGGGAGAAGAAAGTTAATACAAACAATTTTCAATAAAACTTCCACAAGACATTTCCAAGTTCTAAAAGGAAAGAAGTACCAATCCCAAATCTTTTACCTGGCAAAGGTGTTCTCTGAAATGAGGGAAAGTTAGACACCTCTAAATAAGGACATGTGGGGGACCTTATTACTATTAACCTAGCCTTCAAGAAATGCTCAAGAAAGTCATATAAGGACAAATGGAAGAACACAGTAATATGAAGCCATATTAACGAAATAAATATCTGGATACAGATAAATATTGAGGCATGTAGATGCACATTATGTATTTTAAGTAAAAAGGGTAAATTCCTGGAAACACATAACTTTTGAAACCCAAGTAAATAAGTATGTCTTATTAGGGAAATTTAATTTTTAAAAACTCCCAACAAAGAAAAGGCATTGATATGATGGCTTCACTGGCATATTTGAAAATTTGAATGGAAACACCAACTTTTCAAACTTTTCCTAAATCATTCTATGAGACAAACATTTGACTAATACTAAAGCCAGATAGGGCTGGAGATTTAGCTCAGTGATTCCGGAGCCTGCCTCACGAGCACCACCAAATCCTGAGTTTGATCCCAGTGACCACATACAATGCTGGGCGTGGTGACTCACACCCACCAGCAATCTATACCACATACCACAGTGCTGGCCATGGTGGCTCATGCCTGTAATCCCAGCATTTGGGAGGCAGAGACAGGAGGATTGCTGAGTTCAAGGCTTGCCTGGGCTA
>PVIC010040169.1:0-16778 GCA_004025085.1 Thryonomys swinderianus | reverse complement strand
CCCAGGGTCCAGGCCCAGCTGTTTCCTTTTCAGACAGAGTGGCACAGAGGAAGGAGCTGCTGCGGGACAGGAGGCAAAATGCTGGGAAGAATGAAAAGCCGATTCGTGTGTTGTTTGTTGAACCCCCTGTAAAATACTCATTCATACTGAAGAAGAAGCAGGAGACTCACCTGAGCAATCGCCAGGCTGATCATACTCATGTTCATAATGCAGAGTTTGTTTTCTGTGGTCATCTGGTACATTGTGGTCAAGGCTTAGTCTCTGCTCTGGCCCAGGAGCAAATAAAGATGTCTCTCAAAAGCGGAGGAATAACGTGCTAAAGAAGCTACAATTTGCGCTAAAATCCAAAGACCTCTTCTGTAAGGCGCCTCTTAGAGGCTGTTTGGTTTGATAAGGACCCAAGGCCCCAGTGGGTCAGCTAGACCACAGTCTCTAAGTAGTGTAGCAACTTTAAAGTGGAAGCCTTTTGAACGACCCAGTCAATGCATCGAATAAGTAGATGTTGAATACATTCCTTGCAAAAGTCAAAATGACCCACCAAGATTTTTGACTTAGAGAAAATAATTATTCACCTAATGCCTTGGAGTTAAGCAGACCACTAGAACCATAGAACTTTCCCTGATCTACCAGGTTCATGTATTTTCAAAGATTTTCCCTCACACATCTTGGCCTCTATTTGTTTTAGCTAGGGGTTGCATACACCAACCATAGCTTCCCCTTGGCCACCCACAGGCGTGATGCCCCGTGTCTGTTCTGGAGAGATGAGGTTTAGGAAAGAGTCAGAGCATGGGCTCCATTCGCACTGAGGCTGAGGAAGATGCAAAGAGGGAGGATTCTCCTTTGCCTGACAAGCAAGGCTGAGTGCAGAACGAGGTTCGGGGTCCTCTTGACCAATATAGTCTCACTTCTATTTAATTTCTTGCAACTTCCCGATTATTGCTCTCATTTACATATAAGCCACGTGATGACACTGTTCAATAAGGCTTTTTTCAGGAACCAAATGGATTTAAATTTTGCATTTGTTTTGGAGAAATTTTTTTCATAAATGTTTCTCAAAGCCAGAGAAAGTCCCTGACTATATCCCTTGAGCTAAATTATAGAGGTTTGAGATTGTCATCTATTTTTAAGTTGTCCAGTTTTATTAGAGGCCACTATCTCATCTGTGGTCTTTACAGACTTCATATCATTCACACTCCTTCACAGCAGTGACAGTTTGACCCCTTAAAGTCCTTCTTTCCAATTGACACTTCACTCGAAATCTCACGGAAGAGTTACTCGGCTATTTGCCATAGCTCCGGATGGCCATTCTGAAATGCCAGCTGGGTTTTCATTTTCCTTAGCACCACTAGGACTGATAACCAACAGCACTTCTCCAAGTGACTGTCTTCTGATGCACACTTCTATAGCATCTGAATTCATCATGGCCCATGATAGAAACTAACTCTGATTAACTTAAACAGAAAATAAACTTTGGAGCAAGAAATGAGATATTTCATAGAGTTGATGAAAAAGAAAATTAAGTTAGAGTAGAAAGTAGGAACTGAATTTTGTTCCCTTAAGATTCATACAGTGAAGCTCTGACTGCTAAGAGGCACAGCCTTAAGGGAAGTCACAATGGGGCCGCTCATCGAATAGGGTTGTTGACCTTACAAAAAGAGGAGGAGAATAGTGTCTGATCCCCCCACGTGCACACACCATGGCAAAGCCATAAGTGCTCTCAGCAAGAAGGCAGAAATCTGCAGGCCCTGAGGGGAGAGCCCCTCACTAGATGCTAAGTAGGCCAGCACTTCCATCTCAACTTTCCAGTCTCCAGACTGTGGACAAATTACTGTTGTTTAAGCAGCCAGTCAATGGTGTTTTTTGTTTCAACCCAAATGGACTAAGACAGCAACTAACACAACAAGGTCACCCACTGAGACTGCCTTGTGAGAAGACCAGAACCTCCTGGGCTTCCTGTCACTGGATACTCTCCTTGCTCAGAATGTAAGCTCTGTCGTCATTGCTGCCTTGAATCCTCAACTGCCCAATCCCCTGACAGTACACTCCACAGACCTCATGAGCTGCCTGCAAGCTCATTGGTTGGGGCTGTGACAAGCCCTTGTGTTAACCATGAGAGGCAAGGCAGAGAAGTAGCAGCTCCTCTCTGTTCACTTTCCAGACCTGAGAACATTATGACCCTGCCTTGATTTATTTTGTTGTACTTCCCACCAACAAAGGGTGTTTGGTTGTTGGGTGGCTATGAATATATGTTGAAAAAAAATGTTCGCTTTGGTGTAAGAAGAAGAAAGGGCAACAAAGAGAAAGATAATATTTATTATGTGCTGGCATACTCATAAACATTGTTGGACTTGTAGTATGGCTGCAGAAATCACTCACCTTATAAATCAGAAGTGCAGATAGAACTCAGCTCCTTCATGTTTCTGCGGCTGTCTATAATACTGCTGGTTGTCAGGGGGAAATGTGTGAAATAAACAACCTTAGTGCACCCTTTTATTTTAAATAGACTTTTTAGTGTGTTCCATTAATCTTGGGTAGAAATTCTCAAAGTCTCTTGAAGCCTCACTCTCATCTACTTCTCTGTCTAAGATCATGGGCAACTGTAGAGGGGAGAGAAGTGCGATTGGCATGATCCCTGGCTTTGCCGGAAGTAGACAGGATGGAATGGGACTGGCCTAGTCCCAGTCCTTTCTACCGCTCTGGCTGACATGTGTTGCTGTCTGACACAATGTCCTCTGTGCCCCTGGGCCCTGGCCTCCAGGACTACAGCCTCCCACTGGTGAGCTGTGATCTGACCTCCTGGCGTGGCTCGGCACTGTTCCAGGCAGCAGTCGCATATCCCTCTTCATGACTGGATCTGCTCTCTGCTTTCACTGTCTCCAGTCTGGAGTCAGGCCTCGCCCTCTACCTGACTCCTGGCCTAACAGTCCACCTCCATGCCATGCCGTGCCTCTGTGCACCACAACAGGTGTCTTGATTCTCAGTTCAGCATCCATGACTCAGAACCGGTCTTTCTCTGTCTTGTGCCAACTACTCGCAAAGCAGTTTGACTGTGTTGTAGTGAATAGTGTATGAGACATGAACACTTGCTCCCAGATTCCCAAGCAACAAGTGTGGTTTAAGAACTCTGTGCTTGTTTCTCTGTTTATGGAACATTCCACCCCTCCCACTGCTCTGTTTGCTCCAGCCCATGGAAATCCATACAACTCTGAGGCTGTCTCTTCTCCCCCTTACATGTTCCATTTTTTGCCACAAATTAAAGATGAGCCATCATAGTTCACTCTTTGCTTTATATTTTGTTCTGTCATGGAGTTTCAAGGCTTTAATGTTTTGAAAAGGACCTAAAGCTGCTGCTTTGTTAAGTAAAAAGAATAAATTTGAACTCTCTTTTCTCCCTCATTTAAATCTGGCTTTCAGCTTGCTTTAGGGTTCCAAAGTCCAGTTTTGAAATATACCTTAGCCGTTTTGTTTTTACTTTTCTACATCAAATGATTACATTCAAATAATCAAGGAAAAAACATGCTTATAATTTTCAAATATAATTTCCACTGCACATCAAAATGAAGAGGATGCTGGTACAAATTTCCAGTATTGAGTGTGACCATGGTGTATATATACAATGTACTAATAAAGATAAAAATAAACTTAAACAATGAAGAGGATGCTATTTCTGCATACCCCTGTGATCAATGAAAGAATCAAGAAATACAAGGACCACTTAATATACCACTTAATGTAGCACACCTTTTGTTGTGCAGAGAATAACAATTCCTATATCTTTTAATTCAAGAAGCCTCTAAGGGTTCCATTTCCAGAATAGCAACTTGAGATGATTCAAGGATCTGTTTCTCAATAGAACTGCTGAGAATTGTAAATATACATGCATGTGTATGGACACCCACACACGCCCATATATACCTATTTAAATTTTCTTGAAATAACCAAATTTAGTAAGAACAGAATGGCCTGTGATGTTCTAACAACACTCCATTTCCTTCCTTGCCCATTCTCAGTTTAGCTCTCAGGAAACTCCAAGTTTACTGGGTGCAGTTTTCTATAGAAAAAGACACTGAGAAAGCAGTGGTGTGGGGGTGGGGGCTGTAAAAATGCTGAGGTGATAGAACATATGACATATGGAGGTAATATAATATCAAGAACATTTAAGAATGAAAGCACAAGATTTTCCCAAATAGAAATGTATCTTGAGAGTCAACTGAAATATGTTGGCATTGATGTCTGGATTGTTGTGTCAAGAAGGATTCTGTGGCTTCATTCTGTTAAGGATTCTTTTGTAGGCACAAGCTAGGAAGCAAACATGTCTTTTCATAGAAAATGGTGGCTTAAATCATTTCTGAGGAAATGAGGTAATGAGAAACTCAAGAACTTGCATTGTGTTTACATTTTATTGTAGCTAGATAAGGGAATGATTCTTTTGAATGTGTTGTTAAAGAAATTCTCCACTATCCATTGTTTTTCTTTGTGGATTTTCTATTGAATTTAACAACTAACATCACAACTCTTAACTAAAAAGACATCTTATATATGGGAAATATTAACGAAGTGAAGAGGTATTTCAGGGATGAGGAACAGTAAAAATAAATAGAGTAAGTATAAATATGATTTGGAAAGAAAAAGAAATAACATGTATCTAAGGGTGAGGGGTTGTGGGTGGGTAGGGGTATGGGTAAAAATGAGAATTAACTTCTGTCATATGCTGGTACAATTTCTACAATGTTGACTGTGATTGTGAGCTGTATATAAAGTGTACCACTAAAGAATTCAATTTAAGAAAAAGAAATAGAGTAAGTAAATGATAATAAGAAAGTAGAAAGAAAAGTATTTAGCTCTTGTGGCATATAACAAGAAAAATGTAATTAGGGACACAGAAAAAGGGCAAGAGAATTTAGTCCCCAATGAAATCTCTATAAGTTTTGACAGTCAAAGGTTTATTCTGAAATACCTAGAGGGAGGCATTGGAAATCCAACCTTACGACTGTGCCTCCTTGGGAGTACCTTAAAAGAGGATTATCTATCGTCACTTCTGGTTTCTAGGAAGAAAGAAATTCCTACAAATCTCCTGAATTATGCATCTTTTCTTAATAGAGATAAAATCATAGAAAAGTTGGTGGACAAAAATTATTTATCAAAATTTTTTTATCGACTGTAACATATTAGTGATCATAAGTATGGAAAATGTGACCTATGTCATAGTAATTATTTCCCAAACCCACGAGAGGTAGTGACATGGATAAGAATGCTTTTCCTATCATGTGTGAACTGTTCCAAGGTCTGGAGTCTGGGGGAAAGAAGTAGCAAATTCAAGTGCTTTCACAGTAGCTTAAAATTAACTTATCCCTTACTAATGATCATGATGATAGTTTAGTCTTTGCTTGTTTCACTTGTGATCATATTGCTCAACTAATTTAGAAGCTGAACCGTAAATCTTATCCTTTATTAACCCAAACAGGTTGGTACAGAGTCTGGAAATCAGAGCTAAACTTCCTTCATTCCACCAACTCAATTAGCTTCCTGTCTACATCTGATGCTACCATCAGTGTGAAGTTCAGTTAGTGAAACACCCCTGGCCTTTTGCAACCTCTTTACTTTCTCTTTCCTACCCAGTAATGTCCACCCTTAGGGAGGTACAGTGACTTCCCGAGTGGTAGGTCTGGAAAAACAAGGTGAGAAGTTTCAGACTACCTTTAGTCTTTTATTGGCGGACCTGGAAGGGTTACAAATTACCTTCTCCGAGCCATGAGTCACATTCAATCATATGCAACAAGGAAGACCTGTCAGACCCAGCTTACCATGAGTGGGTGGGTAAACCTGTCTATTTCAGGAAATCAATAAGATTTCTAATTGCTTTTCCTTAAGCCATATTCTTGTGAAGTCTTATCCATAATGAAACTGTTGTGTCCTTTTATTTTTAATCTTTGTCTTGTTTCTTACTTGGTTAAAGATAGCAACCAGTATCGAATACCGGTTCTAAAGAAATCAAACTATTGAAGGGAATATTGGTGAACTTACGAAGTTAGACAAAAAGGAATAGCTGAGGCTGAGGGGAGAAGTTTATGTCCTAGGAACACAGAAAGAGCCAATTTACAGAAATCAATTGCAAAGTCAGAATGAATGAGACCATAAAGTCACCTTGAAGGTGAGCCCTGAAATTGTTTTAGGTCTCTGTCAGGGAGGGTCAGTCTTAGGCCCATGAATGTAAAAACCAACCGCGCAAAGAGTGGTTGGTGAGGGAAGAGAGCCAAGAAAGTTGCTATCCTTGATGATTTTATTTTAATAAAGAAACAAACAAAAATAAAAATCTGGTCACTATTCATAGAGCCACAGGATAGCATAAAATTTCCCATACAATCGTCAGCACAGGATTCCAATTTTTCTAACAGTTGAGATGATTTTATTGCAGAAGACGTTCACCTAACCAAGAAGGCTCTCCTCGGAGGTGAGGCAGGCTTGGACTGTGACAGACTAGTGCGTATGTGTCAGCAGCCCAAAGCTTGTAGTGCAAAATTTATTTCCTGGCAGAGGATAAAGCGAATGGTCATTTTCATTGTCAGTGTTTCATAGTGAAGGTGTAGGTTAATTTATTTTGTGCTTATGAGAAACAGGATGGAGCTGCTTGTGCAAAGAGAGTGAGAAAAAACTTTAATTCCTTGTTCTCGATTATTCTCTGGAGTCATGGCAGGTCCTGGCATCCTGTTAGCATTTTCTGAGTAAGGAAGCAGTGTGGATCATACATGTGCTGTGCAGTAGTACTCTGGATTGTATCAGTTCCAAGAAGAAAAACATGGCGAGATGTGTGTAAGTTTACAATGTATTAACTATTAATAAAGGGTAAGATTTGCTTTGTGCGCTATCAATCGCATAGTCCCCACTGGTACTATACATGCTCAAGCCGAGGACACCACATCCAGTGGACTTTTCTAACTCCGCTGAAAGCGCCATTCCTGTTTCCTTCTACTTTTGTAGAGCCACCACTTGGATTTGTTTAGCCATCACCAAGTTCCTACCCCCGGCAGCTCTTGGAATAAGGGATATTATGAAGATAAAATGAAGAAATGATTGGAAATACCTTTCCATAAATTATCATTTCGGGGGTACCTATTTTTTTTTGGCTGCCGGGAGACCGAAGGAATACAAACATATGCCAACTCTCCCCTCAAGAAATGGGCCAAGAGGATGTTCTTAGCTCACGCTGAGCTAAGAGACGAAGAGGCCAGAGAGCTACTCCGCATTTCCTCCCGTGTCCCGGCAGAGCGCTGGTGCGTTCCCTCCGGGGCTCACAAACAGCGCTAATCTCCACAGAGCTGCCCAGAGGGAGCTAGCGGTGGCCCTGTCCTCTTCAGGTGCTGGGGACAAGCAGTGATTCTGGCTGCCGTGGGGACTCGTGGGTGGCCTGGCAGCCCTGTGTCTTCCAGTAACCACTTCTAGAAGTGTCAGCATAGGTACACACTCATGTCATCTGGGATCAGTTTTTTCTTACTTTGTTTTAATGTAAGCCAGATCTGGAGACCCAAGTTTTATGTTGAGTATTACTTCATCGAGGTACAGTGAAATTTGAAGAGGTGGGAAGAAATTTTCCTTTCCACCCTTACAGAGACAACACGTTGAGGAAATAGGACTCCCCACGTCCCTCTACTTAGGTAATCCTTGGCTTGCCGTATTTGGGTAAGAAAATGAAAGGTTTGCCTACATAGTTGAAATCTCTCGTCACTTTGTATCATCTGAAGCCTATTTGTATGTTAGAATCATTTTATTTGGTTTTGGTTAGGCATAAAAGTGTTCTGTGGTCTCCTTTTTTCAAGGCCTCTGGCTTTTGGAAAATTGAGTGATTTCATCCCTGTCCGGGTTTCTTGATGAAATTTTGTAGTTTTACTCAAATTACTCGATCAATTAGTTATGTCAGCTGCCCAAAATGTATCTTTTTATTAATGGCACCTTTTATCAATTCACTGGAATTAGAAATTGCAATCATGGTCTGAGGCTGGTAACATCTTGTAATAATTTATAAATATTACTTTTTTAAAAAAGCACTACAATTGCTCATTTGTGAATTTTTTGGGATGTGTCCCTGTGTGAGAAATAACATTTGTATTATTATTAGTTCTGACAAACTAGATTAGATCTTGGCTATTGTTAAGTAGTTCTATCTTCCCTCAAATCTACTGAGAGACATAGCATTTTCAATGGTTGTAATTAAAACTGCATGTGGTTTACAGAGTTGCCGCTAGTCAGTATGCTGTTCTCCTGGACTGAAGGGAGTTCCTGCTGATGTGTAATGATGTCTTATTTGAGAGGTGCTTGCAACTCCTGCTTAGTAGCCCCAAGGTAGTTTCCATGAATGACATGGTGGTGAAATACTAAAATTCTAAAAAATCCCTTCTACTTAAGTGAGTCATGTTTACACTAACTAATGTATGCAGAAATGTGTCAGATATGTTTGTTGAAGCTGCGAGTGACATGGATTGTGTTTCAACACGAGCAGTATGTTGGCAGGGAAAGGTTTTTATAGAATTCAAAAGTGACAGCAGCATGGAAGATCTGCTATATGTATTATTTTTTAAAATACGAAAAAATAGGCCATTGTGGAATTTCCTCTTAAAATTTAGTTCATTTAGTCAACTAGTTTCAAAGGTTCTTCCCTAACAAACGGAAATTCTACCACGGTTCTCAGCATTAACTTAAAAGACAGCCTTGAAAGGTATCAGTGTTGGGACTTTGTACGTTTTTTCAAATAAGACATCTGTTACCTTTCTTAAATATTTTCCAACAGAGAGTTACTCAATAAAACTTTATAGATAGTGTCATGAGACTCTCCCTGACTCAGATTCTGATTCTGGAGACCTATCTCTGCAGGTGGAGCTGAGGGAATCACAGGGAGGGAACCCTCGCCTCGCCCCACTTTCTATGTTTAGTCTTTTTAAATGATAAAAACACTTCGGCAGGCTGAGGAAGGACAATTCCAAGTTGCACCATAACTTGGGTAACTTCAGCAAGACCCTGTCTCCAAATTTAAAAAAATAAGAAAGAGCTAAGGTTGTCGCGCACACACACACATACATACGTACTGCCAAAGATGAATCTTTGACATCATCTCTACTAAGCGGATAACAGTGTTCAACCCTTTCATAGAACTCAGAAGGGGACAGTGAAGTCATTTTCGAGACTGAAGAGAAGAACGAGTTTGGTACAGAGCGGAGAGCAGAACGTTCAGGGCAACACGCTGCCCAACTGGAAGGGAGTTTTCAGAGTGTGGAAAGGAGCAGGCCAGAGCCCAGGATGGTGGAGCTGGGAAAGCAAGGGGTGAACAGTCAGTTTATCCTGGGAAGAAGGCTGAAATGAAGGAAGGTCATGGGGACCTGAGGCAGGAAGCGCTTGAAGTGACGTCACCGAAGCGGGCAGGGGCGTGGTCAGTGAGCGGGCTAAGGGGTCTGCCCCCGGAGAGGACTGCGGGCTGCGCTTCCTCCTCTGCCCCTGGGGGTTGGACAGATGGAGTCAACATTTAAAAGCATCGGGTCGCTTCTTAGGAACACGCTTGCTATATTTCAAGTGTTCATACATTTTAATATAAAAATTACCATTTATACATATTCTAACTAGATGTAGTAAATGTTTCCATAAAAGATTGTATCAATTAAAATATCCGTGCTCTTCTAGAAACCCTCTCTTTTTCTCCAGATCCGAATGACATGAAATTATAGGATTCTTCTTGTAAATTGATTGATCTTAGTTTCTTAAAACTGAAATTATTTTAGGCAGTGGAACCTCTCCCAAAAATTAAAAGAACAGGAGCAAAGATAGTTAAAAAAATTCTATGCCTCTACTTTTTTTGACCTTATTATTTATTTTTTTTAGGCAGGGTCTTGCTTTGTAGTTTAGGCTGGCCCTGAGCTCACTATGGAGCCCAGGCAAGCCTTGAACTCAGGAATCCTCCTGTCTCTGCCTCCGGAGTGCTGGGATGACAGGTGTGATCCACCACGCCTGGCACTGTGGTATGTGGTACTGATTGCTGGTGGGCGTGAGTCACCACGCCCAGTTTTGTTGTATGTGGTTACTGGGATTGAACCAGGTGCCTTGCGCTTGCTAGGCAGGCGCAGGAATCACTGAGCTGAATTGCTGGACTTGACCTTAATTTTGTAAGAGAAAAATTTCTCTAAAGGAAAGAAATGCTACCAAAGATCATATGATACACCTACTCTTAAGAATTGGGAGATGCTAATGAGGGGATGGAATAAATATGATACAGAAAGAAAATAAAAGAGCATGTATAAAGGGGGTGAAGAGGGTGGGTGGGTAGATATATGGGTAAAAATGAGAATTAACTTGTGTCATATACTGGTACAAATTCCCCAATGTTATATGTGATTTTGAGATGTATATAAATTGTACCAATAAAGAATTCAATAAAAAAAAAGAATTGGGAGATGCTAATAGTAGCAGCTATCCCTTACTGAGCTCCTTTTAACTGTGCGGTGTGACATGCTGTCCACATACTTCCTGTTAATGCTCACCCCTGTGCTAGGTGGATTTTGGGTATTGCACTGTTTATAAAGAAATAAAAGCTCAGGGCATTTAATTTGATGGCAAATAGCCATGGTAGGATTCACGGCAAATACTTCTTGACTTCCAGCTCCTTCCTCGTGATACCACTCTGCCTCAGACCAGACAGCGGATCTCCTTTGGGGGCAACAGGTTTCTCTCAGAGTATTTTGACATTAGTACATTGACCAGCTCTGTCTGTCTGGACAAACCTTTGCCAAGGAGACAAAGCAGGAAAAACGGCGAGGAAATTCTAGATAATAGAGATGAAACGGGCAGAAAAGATACCACATTTGCCTGAGAGGAGAGTGTGAAGGGAGCATCAGTAATCACAGAGAACAGGTTGGAAGCACGCCCTTTGTGAGAGATGGTATTTTGTTTCCATGGCAACTAGACATGAGTCTAGTTAAAGTGAGAGTTAAAGCTCTTTCTCTTTACTTGATCTGGATATGCTCAATATAGATGACAGATTGACTTTCAACAAGGAATAATTTTAAAAGACAGTTTCATGTCACTGCTGCCTCAAGATTCTGTAAGACTTTTAGCTCAGCGCAGAGTGGCTTAGGAGCATAGTGGACCCCCCTTCAGTGCCACCCACACACCGGTCTCTGGTCTGGTGGTTCCTAACCCTGGCTGCATGGTAGAAACATGTAGGGAGCTTTCAAAATATACAAATGTCTGGCTTTCAGCCCTAGGGATTCTGATTTAATTGGTCTGGCATAGGGTCTTAAAAATCTATCCAACTAATTAGCATAAACTACCAGGATTGAGGATAACATCTCTATTCAAAGGATTCTGATAATGACTTCATTCTCTGGACTCTGCATTTTGCTATGGTTTTTGCTCCTGAAATACCCTTTCTCTCTTCTTGTTTTCTGCCTCCTCCTGTCCATCTTCTCAGGTCAACTGTACCACTTAAGACCTTCCCAATTTTATAAAGCCCTTCTCTAATGCCCTGAAGCTTGTCTTATCTTTCATTCAAATGTTCCAAAAAAGATTTCCATGACCCCTCATTATTGCCTCTGTATCACCTTTTACCACGGCCATCATCCTTCCATTTGAACATGAGCAGCATTACTGATTTCCTTATGCACTAATTGCTGAATAAAATGAAATCATGTATTTCAAATGCTGCCACAAATGATGTACACAGGCCTTTGGAGAGAAGAGTTAACACTATTCTCTGTTTCTGGCGATGTCTACGTGAAGTCTAAGGTTAAGTCCACTAAGAAGGACAGTTCTTGTTTTAGGATCTGCAAGCCTTCTGGTATTATATTTAGAATTCAGAATGAGCCCGAGTGCCTCATTCTGAATAGAGGTTCCGTAAGTTAGTTGCCATGACCTATTGGGAGCTTAAAAGCCACTGTCCTAACTAATGAATCTGCACAGCTCAGCCCTCACTGATGACCGTGATCCAGTGATCCTCCTGGCTGAGCACTCCCTCTCATGCTGTTTCTTTCTGTACTATGTTGACATAGTTATAGAACACCCCACCCCCATTTAGGTTGCACTGCCCTTAGAAAGTTTCATTATTCTAAAATTAATCAAGTATAACATCTATTATTTCGATTATTGAATTTTTTTTTTTGAGACAGGGTCTCGCTTTGTAGTTCAGGCTGGCTCTGAGCTCACTATGTAGCCCAGGCAAGCCTCGAACTCAGCAATCCTCCTGCCTCTGCCTCCCGAGTGCTGGGATGACAGGCGTGAGCCACCACGCCCGGCACTGTGGTATGTGGTATTGATGGCTGGGGGGCGTGAGTCATCAGGCTCAGCATTGTATGTGGTTACTGGGATCGAACTCAGGACCTTGTGCTTGTGAAGCAAGCGATGGAACCTCCGGCTCGATTATTGAATATTTTTAAAATGAAACATAGAATGAGGGTAAAGGTCTTCGTGTTAGTAAGCTCAAAAAGATGTAAATTCTGATCTTTATTAAGTGATAAAAGTGGAGTCATTGTCCTCCAGCAGCACACAGGAGGAAAGTCCTCACATGCACGTGCAAGTGTGAGTGTGTGCATACTGCAGGTGAGTATTTTATCAAAATGTAACTTTTCTTCAGAAACGAGAAACTGCCACAGATTCAGTCGTCTGAAGAAGGAGTAGAACGCATTCTGGCAGACCACCTCTGAGTTTCTTATGTTCCATTATTTGCTGAAATATTGGGGCCGAAACAACAACAATCAAAACATGACTTGGTAGCTGCTCCACATAATTTTTCTGTTCATAGGCACAAAATTACAAGGAAAGCATCTGTCTTCTCAGTTGCACTTATTTGTAATTCTAGAATGCAAGAGAGAAAAACGGGAAGGACCGCTACTTAAATGTGTAACTTTAGTAATTTTGAAGTAGTGTGCAAGGAATTGTGACTGGCACTCAGTCGAATGCAGAAAGGAGGGCGGGGATGGGCAGGAGAATAAAGATGACCAATTACGTACCAAGGACGTACCAATTCCGTAAGACCAATGTAAACATTCTGTGTCACAAATGGGTGCTCATAAAGAAGTGAGAAATGCTTAGAAGTAGTTGAAGGCAGCTGCGACTGGGATTCACCTGAGGAAACTGACGTAGGTCACGGTCTTCTGTCATGCCCCTCTGCCGTGTGTCACCTTGCTTTGGAGCCAGTGAACGCCGCACTGAAACCCCGACAAACTGTGAGCTATGTAAACCTTTCTTCCCATAACTTGCGGGTGTCAGGTATTTTATCTCAGAAATGTGGAAAAATAGCTAAGACAGAATTTGGTATCAAGAAAAGGGTCATTGCCGGTGGGACTGGGCTGTGGGAAGGGTTTGGAAAGGTTTGAAGACGTTGGCCGAAAAAGCAGAGTTGGAATGTGTTAGGCTGTGCTTCATGCGATATCTTCTCAGAGCTCAGAAGACCACAGCGCTCACAGAAATGATGCCTCTAAAGGCCAGGCCTGGGAAATCTGCTAGGAAGGACCACAATGGCTACTGGACTCCAGATGTATATGTTATGCCGTGCCAGGAAGTTTCTCTGAATTTTGCCTGTGTCCAGAGACACTGCCTGAGTCTGAGATTAAGGGTGGCAGAATAATTAATCTGGCAGAAGAAAGCTCAAGGCAGTCTAATGTTGAGGCAGTGGCCACTGTTGGAGACTTTTAGCCAGATTTCTGTTGAGAATCAAGAGCAAATCGTCCAGCAGAATGATTAAAAACCTTTAGAGTTTTGCCAAAAAGGAAACGCCACTGAAGGTGTGAAATGGAAAGAGAGCAGCATTTTGATCACAGAAGAAACAGGAGAATAGAAAAGATGGCCTGAGGGCATCACAAGAACCGCTGGACACCACCCTTTGAAGCCTCAAAACTGCAAAAGTGAAAGACTTTGCTTTGAGAAGAGAGCCCCAGAGTGCCATGCTCCGCAAGGGTGGCACCGCAGGGGAGCTGTTCCTTGGGATTTGGCTCACAGGCGCTGGACCCCTGCAGCCAAGGGAGTAGGAAGCCTCAGCTGTTAGCAGACCTTAGTGTAATCCACATGGTGCTGGTTTTAGGCACACACAGAATGCACGAGCTGTGAGGTCAGGAAGGCTTCCACCCAGTTTTTAGAAGAAGGCCTAGGGCAGTGCCTGAGAGGCAGTGTGTGAAGTTGTGTATGTGAAGCCAAAGGTGCAGTGGAGACATCAGAAGTTTGGAAAGGCCAGGAACGTGGATCCATCTGAGGAAAACTGCAAGGAGAGAGCAGAGCCGGCCCAAGAGAGGAGTCACAGGAACCACAGCCACAGGCAATGCTGGAAAGGTGAACACACCCAGGCCCTCTGGACTTCACGCCTTGCCAAGCATCCCGAAGTGGAGCTGGGGATTTAATGTTCACCCTGATGGGTTTTGGACTTGCTTTGTTCCCATTCCTTGGGATCTTCCATAACTTGTGGAACAGACATGCCTACTTTGCGCCATTGAGTGTTGGAAGTTTAACTTTCTTTTGATTTGTACAGGGCTTACAGCGAAGAGTTGGCCTTAAATCTTAGTTTTTAGACCTCAGTTTTTCAAGGAATGCTGAAACTTTGGGACTTTTTAAGGAATGCTGAAACTTTGGGAACTCTTAGAGATGGACTAAATGCATAAAAGGTCTTTGGTGGTCAAGTTCAGGGGCAAAATGTTAGGGCTTGTGTTAGGATGTCTCCCCAAAGCCTCATGAAATTACAGGTGGGCTTTTTCACAGGCAGCTGAATCTGGGGTGTGTGACACTGGAATTGATTCATGGTACAATCCTAGGCTCAAGATCTCTAGATTGAGAGGGTGAGTGCTACCCACCCCAAGATAAAAAGGGAAGAAGGATGGTATTAAGTTCCCTTGTTGTTTTTCTGTCTTCTGCATGCAATGAATTGTTCTTCCTCTGTGATGCCCCTCTGCCATGTGCCACTCTGCTTTGGAGCCAACCGACTGCAGATTGAAACCTCCACAAACTGTAAGCTAAATAAACTTTCCTCCATCACTTATGGGTGTCAGGTATCTTTTCTCGGCGAGAAGGACAAGTGACTAAGACAGGTGGCAATACCTTGTGAGTACTGCATAATAATAAGGTATAGGTATAGGTTAGCAATGTACATACCACATATGTATATACTTGTATTTATACTTCAAAATAATTATCAATACATCAGACATAACTAAAATGTCATTAGCTTCTATTACAAAAACTAGTATTAAAGTTCAAACTTTCAAAATGTAGAAAGTTAGGAAATAGTCACTCACAATTTAAAGAACATGTTTTATAAAATAATCTGCCAGAGTATTGTATTTACAGTACCTCTTATTGCACTGGAATACCAAATTGGTGAGGTTCAGTGGTTTTCAAGCTGCAGCATGCAGCAGAGTCATTTGAATGTTACTTTAAAATGTAAATGAGGTACTTGGCTCTGACCTTCTATTTCTGATTTGGGTTTGGGGCAGGTCCTAAAACTTTGCCCTTCTAAAATATTCTCAGTGAAGTTAATGCTTGGGATCTTGGCATCACAGCTTTTGAGATGCTGGTTTTGGAAAACTCTGCCTGACCATAGCCTGGCAACAAATCTGTGATGTAATAAAAACTGCCCAAACATCCTTTTCAGTATTAGGGGCTGAATGTGTCCCTCCAGGCATGAATTGAGGCCCAATCCCCCAGTGCCTCGGAAGGCCACTTCATTAAAAGATAGGCTCTTTACAGAGGTTGTTAATATTGGTCTTCAGGGTGAGTACTGACCCATGTGACAGATTTGTTTATAAGAAGAGTGGACAGAGACACACATGGAAGTAAGATGCTATGAAGACGTAGGAAGAGTTCCCACCCAAGTAGAAGTGGTAAGAGAGAGGCCTCACAACACACCCTTCCACCACCTTGCCTTGGACTTCTAGCTTCCAGAACTGTGAAGAAGCAGACTTCTTATGTTCACACCACCCATTCTCTGCTGCTGTTTTAGGACAGCCCTCGCAAACTAATACAGGCTTCAAAGGAAACAGCTGTTTAGGTAAGCTTATTTGACTGCTTTGCCTTTGACTGAAGAGTGCAAAATGAAAACTAGCAGTAAGGTAAAGGGGCAAACAGAGAAATACAGCCTTTAACTTCTGCTTTCTGTCCATTTTTGATTGTGTGGGTATCTCTAGGCATCTGGTCTTGGAGGAGATATTTGGTCTTATGTTTTAATGGGGACACTCACAGACTATTATTAGTTGGGAGGAAAAGAAGGATAGTGTAGGGCCAGAATGAAGAATTTCTTTCTGTGTTCTCAGATAGTGACTCTCTTTGACAGCAGTGCAGGACCAATGTGCAGGGGTAATAAACTGGGGGGAGGACCCGGGATGCGTAGGAGGAGTGGAGAATGTCTATTTCATCTGCTTCTTGTTTTCAAAATTCAAAGTTCTATCTGTCCTGACCTTTCACTGGTCATGCGTGTATTTTCTCTATCTATTCACATCCCATTTTTAGTCATGTCTCTTTGTAAGTGGTCTTCTGGTTTCAAGTGTCTTACACTGGTTCTTGTCCCTGTAGATGGTACCCCTTAGTCATCGGCTCTGCTAAAATTTGCTTTCTATAAGTATTTCATGGTGAAAGAGATAGGTCTAGCTTTAGCTTTTGGCAGGCTAGAGCCCAGTTTTTCCAGCAACATTTGTTAAAGAGGCTGTCTTTCTTCCATTGGGGATGTTTGCCTCCTTTGTCAAAGATAAGGTGGCTTAGTGTATCTGGAGTTGTTTCTGGGTCTTCTAATCTATTCCACTGGTCCTCGGGTCTGTTACTTTGCC
>PVIC010040168.1:0-16777 GCA_004025085.1 Thryonomys swinderianus | reverse complement strand
ACGTCCACGGCCCGCTCCGGTGAGCTCCCCGCCGAGGCAGACGCTCCGAGGGCAGCGTGGTTAAGTGCCCGTGGAGGTGGACCGCGGAAGAGGGCAGGTCCAGGGCCGCCGCGCGGAGCCCCGAGGAGAACTGGCCTTGGCGAGGAAGCCAGGGGACTGAGTGGATCGGCGCGTCTCCTCAGGCACACTGGAGACCGCAGACAGCTGGCACCCGCAGAACGGGGCGCACCGGCCCGCGGGGCTCGGTGGGAGCGCGGTCTCACACACCGCTGCCGCCTAAGCCGTCCGTGCGGAGACCGGGTGGGGTGGGGGCTGCCCGAGGGCGGGGAGGAGGGGCGGCCGCACCGACGGGCAGGGCGGGGCCAGAACGCAGCCCGCCAGGGTAGGCACCAGACCAGCTGCTCTGGATGGGGCTGGTCTGCTTTCAACTCCCACCCCTTGCAAAAATCAAAACTTTTTGAAAGACTAACCTGAGATCACTGCAGTCTGTCACAGGGTGGAGACGCAGTATTTCATGACACAAGCAGCGTTATTTTCCTCGCCTCGTAATTTGCAAAGAACCAACTCCCACCGGCATTTGACTGCCCTTCAGCTGACGGGTGGGGCAAGACGGGCAGAGGAATAAATCTTCACCGAGTGCCAGGCAGCTTCCTCTCTGTACTCCCGACCTTCTCCCACAGGTGGCCTAACCCTCCCAGCAGGTGCCCCAAAGCCAGTCTGGCCTCTCGGAAAAAGCTACACCCCAACAGTGACACACCTCCCAGCCCGACGCCACCGGCTCATGGTGGAGTCCGCTTGTCTCCGCTGGCCGGGCCAGAGCGCCACGGCCGAGCGCAGCCCTCGGACGGGGACGCCCTGCCGCACCCCGCCCGCCCGCGGCAGCCGCTCAGCACTTGTGCACCAGCGTGCAGGGCACCCTGCGGTGTGCCGCCAGAAAGCACCGGGCCTTGGTGCCGGGACTCTATACAAAAGGCCCAGCAGAGTCAAGAGCTGCAACCAGAAGCCACTGTCTCCAGCCGACGCCATCGGACAGCCCACGCCCGCACAGGGGGTGTCCGGGGACATCCGTCCTCGCCACCAGTGGCCCCGGCAGGAAGCAGTGCCAGAAAGAGAAGAGCAAGCCCAGGCAGCCTGCCCACTGCTGCCAGTGAGGCCCATTGCCATACTGTGCCCGGCCCTGTCGCGGAGCAGGGTTCCAGGGAACCGAGCCGGCCGAGGGGATCTGGACAGAGGGGCAGGCAGCGACGGGGGAGCCACCAGGGACCCCCGGAACCGAGGGAGTGCCGGGGAAGGCGCAGGGTTGTCACAGGTGTCCACGCGCTGGTCCCACGGAGCCTCGCGGCTGAGGAACAGTACACCCTCGGTGGGCGCACAGCGCGCAGGCCTGGTCCCCTCCCGCCGGACTGCTGCCCTCGGGGCCGGGCTGAGGCCTGCTCCACGCCGCCCGTCTGCCTGGCCACCGTCTGGCACAGTGCCACACACCGCAGGCCGCTGGGCGTCTGGAAGGGTGCTGCGACCACTGAGGCCAGCGGGGAGCCAGCAGCACACCAAGGCCGCGCCTCCTCCAGGGGACGGGGCCCGCTGCGCCCCTCCACCCTCTGGCCCCGAGAAAGGGCAGGTGCGGGCCGGCCGAGCAGCCGTGGCACCCGGCAGCGTGAGGCCGCCGTCCATGCCGACAGCGCAGGGCGTGCTCGCGCCAGCCGTGGGGCCCCGGGCCACGCTCTTCCCTGGGTCTCTGCTTCCCAGCCGTACACAGGCCCAGGCGTCCGGCTTCTCCAGCTCCCCCGGCTCAGCCCGACCCCGCTGGGTCCCTCTCCTGGGCGCAGAGGCCCATGCAACATGCAGACTCCGCTCACCTCTGATGCTCAGACCTTCTCAGGAGGCCGGGCTCCCCTCAGAGGCAGCAGGGCGCGCTCTGGCCCGCCGTCCCAGCGAGTGCCCTCCACGCAGGGACGCACGCCCTCGCCACCCACTCGCTCCCACAGCTTCCTGCCGAAGCCAGGCTCTCGGGCCAGTGCCCCCGTCCCTGTCGCGACTCCCTGACCTTGACTTCCTGAGAAGCAGTGTTTATTTTAGGCTCCCAAACGACACTGTCTGTCAAGTTAAGAAAGTTTCTTTCTCTTTACACTTTGCAAGGTGTTTTTGCACGAATTAAGAGCTAAAATAGGGACCGTTTTCATCCTCAAAGCACTAAGCGGCCCTTTCCAGACACATGGAGAATTTCCAGGCGAGCACCCTGGGCACACTGTGAGCAGCCCAGAGGGACAGGTAGGACAGGGGACCCTTCAGACCAGAGCAGAGGGCGTAGGATAAATGGTGGCAGCGTGAAGGCCAGGCCAGCAGGAGTTCAGAGGAAGAAGCAAGGTCGGTTCTGAAAGAGAAAAAGCAGGGGACGGAACCAGCACTGACCCGAGTGGAGAGCAGAGATGAAGGCAGCAGGAGGGGAAAGGGCACAGCACCTGGCGAGTGTGTGCCCCCTCAGCCCTGTCACTGCCCGCTGACTGGTGAGGGGGGGGAGGCAGC
The DNA here is from genome assembly GCA_004025085.1 of Thryonomys swinderianus. Lineage (NCBI taxonomy): Eukaryota > Metazoa > Chordata > Mammalia > Rodentia > Thryonomyidae > Thryonomys > Thryonomys swinderianus. The sequence goes on along the minus strand of PVIC010040168.1, from coordinate 14,254 downwards.
ATGAGCCCCTTTCAGTCCTGGCCTTTGGAAACCACCTGTGAGCGCCTCCAGGGTTTCCATGGAAACCCAACGACGGCATAGCAACAGGCATCGCCTCCAGACGACACAGGCAGAGGACAGAGCGGCAGGGTCCCTCATTACCGCTTGGATTCGTGTGGACCTACTTGGACAGAGCCCAGGCACTCCACCAGAGTCTCATGAGACCGTGTGAAGCCCCTGGGGTAGAGGGTGCCTTGGCACTGCTGCTAACTTGAATGTCCTTAATGAGACAAAGAGCCGCAGCGGGTGGGGAGACTTCAAAGAGCACGGTGGCACGCTGGGGACTCCGTAGTGATGAGACACTCGCTCGGGGCTTCACCCACTGCCCTGGGATTCCGGTCTTCCACTCTCCATCTCAAAGACAGCCTTCCTCCTTGGCACTGGGGAATAGAAAGCCCACATGCTTCTCCTGTGGATACAAAACCCAGCATCCGCCACGGCTGTTACTAGCAGGGTCGAGAAGACCGGGCTGTGTGGAAGCTTGGCGTAAAGGGAGAAGAGACAGCTTCCGCCATCACAGGAGGCCGCCCACAGTGCCTGCACAAGCTACTGCTGCTCGGACTGACTGCATCTGCTTGTCTTTGCTGCTCCCCCTCCGTCTCCTGAGCTCCCGCTGGGGGAGGGACATGAGCTCAGCACCCACTGCCACGGTCCCCCGAGAAGCAGGAGCGCGACCGAGCCAGCACCTCACTGGGCAGCCAGCAGCGAGCACCCTTGTCTCCGGACGCGGGAGACGAGGTCCGGGATGGAAGCCTCGGAGGCTCGCAGGCCTGGCCGCGCCGGGCGTCAGCGGGTGTCGGGCAGGGTGGGGAACCTGGGGCACCTGTGCTGTCTGGTTTTCTTCTGAGACAACGGATGTGAATGTAGGCGTTGGTTTTCCTAAACTAGAACCTCGGTATCCGGGCTGAGCTGCAGGGCTGGTCCTGGGAGATCAGCGGCTGTGGAGTCGGTGCCGGGCTCGCGTCTCTGAAAGGCTCGCCACCGCTGCCCTGGGCCGAGAGTGCAGGCGGCCCTGGCACCCGTGCTCAGAGCACACACGCGCCCCAAGAAGCATGCCGAGAGCCCCGAGGGCCCAGAGTGAATCGCAAGAACGGGTTTTGCAGTCAGACTACCCCGACTCCTGCGGGGCCACACGCCCGGCGAGCGGCAGTCAGGACCGGATCCAGGCAGCTCCACGCCACAGCCTGACCCGTCCCCACGCCCGGGACAGGATGCGGCAGCGCCCTAAGAGCACAGCACACCCTGCTGTCACAGCCGTGCACGGCAGGCGGGGAGCGCACGATGGTGAGCAGGGCCCCTGCCTGACCCGCCCATCTCTTCACGGAGAAGCCCTACTTTCCTTTCCGCCTGGGTCTCATCCACTTAGGTGTTTACTTCATCTGGCCAGGCCTGAAGACCTAGAGGCTGATGACGGCACAGGCAGAATGTTCCCGATGAATTCCACACCGCCCGCAACGCCCCCCACAACCGGGTGAGCTCCAAGCGATTCTAACCTTCTTTCCGGTGTTTAGGTAGATCCTGCAGTGACACGGATGACAAGTAGATCATGACAAGCAGATCCCGCAGTTTAATGCTAGTTGGGAAAGAACGAGAGGAAGGGAAGGAAAAGGTGGGAAAGAGAAGACAAGGAAAGGAAAGAGAAGAGACAAAGACTGCAAGGCGGAGTGGCCCGGAAACTCGGTGGGACCCTCCCCAGAGTGGACGGGCCAAGAGGCTGCTGACCTCTGTGGGGTCTTCGCCCTCAGTCCCATCACAGGCCCCAAAACTTGCAGAGAACGTACCCAGAGCTGTGACCTGGGGAGGTCAGACTGCAGCAGCCTTCGGAGCTCCGCAGCGAGGCCTCAGGTGCCGTCTGGGCGCCACGAAAGCAGCACAGCTCGACGTGAGCTGACGGACTCGGCACCGCTGCACGGAGCCTGGGCCAGGCGGATGAGGCCAGGAGAGAGCCGGCCGGCTCCAGCGCTCACAGGGGTGACCCGGAAGGGGGGGAACTCCCCCCGGCTGACCGCGTCACAGCAGGCTCAGATTTCTGACAGGGCCACTGCCGGGCAGGCTGCTCGCAGAGCTCCGAGCGGCGCTGCCGGGCGGGAGGGCCGGAACCCAGGAGCCCCACAGCAGCCTGGACGACACGGCGAGACCTGCCGGGGGCGTCGGGCACAAGCAGAACCGCTGAGGAGGGAAAGCGAAGGACCAAGCACGAGGCCAACGCGCACACGTTACTTCCCGCTTTGCAGGAGTCAAAACTGAGAGGCGCAGTGAAACCGTGAGGCACTGGGGGGCCTGGGCCGGAGGGAGGCCCCCGGGGGGCGCAGACAGGGTGCCTCGGGGCCTCACTGGCTGCTCATGACGACGGCGAGCTCCCCAGGGAAAGCCAAGGAGGCACAGAGACGAGACTGCTGTTCTCCGGGGATCTAAATAAAGGTGACCCTGAGGGCCAGAGAGCTGAGCGGGCACCGCCGCAGGCTGGGAAACACGGGACGGAGGAGACACAGGCTCACGGGCTGAGGAGGGAATGACCGAGTCAGAACGGAAGAGGGAGTTCTAGGGGTCCCGACTACGGCTCACAACAATTTGTTTTATAAAGAACTAAGACAGAGTTCAGTTCGTAGACTCCAAGTACAAAGAGATGATAAACTTCTAAGGAGATGGAAATGCTAATAACCCCAATTTGATCATCTGACACTACATACTTGTAACAAGTCTACTCTACATACACAATTACATGTCAGTTAAAAAGGTCTCTTTTAGGGGCCAGGGATGTAGCACCACACCTGCCTGGCAAACTGGGTTCGATCTCCAATACATTTTTTTTTAATTAAGGATTGCTACCAAAGAAAGAAGGTAAACATGCAGAGAGGCCTGAGCCCGACCGTGTTCTTGTCAAATGGTCTGTTCCTACAGAACACAGGGAGGACGGAGCAGGCAGAACGCAGGGCAGGGTGCAGCGGACGCTTGGGTGTCTGCTTCCGTGCAGCCGGCTTCCTGGAGGGGTCCCCACAGGCTTGGACGGTGGTGAGGAAATTCACGTCGGGCCATGCTTCCTCCCGCCCACACAGGGCCGCAGCTGATTGGACCAAGCTACTTCTAACACATTGGCTGACAGCCATTTAGAGACAAAGGAAGTTTAAGAAATGAGTCAGCATCAAGGGCAAATCCCACAGTGAGTTTCCAGGGGCTCCCTCCTGCAGAAACATCCACAGCTGGGTCCTCCAAAGCCTGGTCACCCACAGGACTCCTGGGTTTCATAATCGACCCAGCACCTGCCAATCAGTCCCCGTCTGGGACTGTTCCTGAGCTTCCGAGCCTCTCCAAGCAAGAGTCCTTGTCTAGTCCAAAATCAAACTTTCACCAGGCCCCAGGTAAAATGGAGATAAACCACGCTATCTGTTGTTTCTCTTTGCAAAAAACAATTCCTCCAATTATCAGGACCAAAAGTCTTTGATCTACACTTTAAAAGGAAGCCAATTAAAAACCCAAAATGCCCAGATTAAGTGTATTTGACCCTTTCCCCCAAGTTCTCAAAAGGTAATCGACATTAGGCCCAACATCAAAAATAACATTTTTACCTCTGAGTGGAAAAGACTTAGGTTCTTGCAAGGGGGAGAGGGGATCAAAGGGGTTTTCTTGAGATGGAAAAATCCAGTGATAGAATACTTAGTCCTCTTAGCCTTGGGGTTCTCTGTGCTAAGTAAGGAAAGGGGCGGCTGGCGTTGGACAGAGGGTCTGCGCTGTAAATCAGTGTAATTGTGTAACCTAGCTCTCTGCAGACTCAGTTTTCTTCCAATAAATTTTGTAAATTATGATAAGCACAGTCCCAAGTTTGAGTCTTTTCATAATCCATTCAGACACTTTTAGGTGGAAGTAAAATATATTACACTCTTTATAAGGGACGACATATATTTAGGCTGGACTCAGCCCCGGTGAGAAGTCAGATGCGCCACTGAGAAGAATGAATCCCTGTGTGCCGCAGTGGGGAGAGGCCAGCCGAGGAAGCGCGCTGAGCGCCAGAGCCTGCGGGAGAGCGGCGGCCCCCGTGACTCCCCTGGAAGCTGCGACCCCACAACTGCAGGTCCGGCGGGGACAAGGAATCCAGGTCAGATCTGCTTCCTTTGAGACCCGTCCCGGGCAGCGTTCAGGCCTGAGCACTAAGGAGTCTGCTATTATTTGTAAAAGTCAGTCCAGGTGCAGTTGTGCGCGCCTGTAATCCCCGCTCTCTAGAAGCTGAAGCAGGAAGATTGCTGTGAATTTGACAACAGCCTGGGCCGCACTGTGAGTTCAGGGCCAGCCTGAACTACCTGGGAAACTTTGCCTCAAAAATCCAAAACCAAACACCAAAAAAAATTTTAGAAAATAATACAACACTTAAGAATAAATTTAACCAAGGAGATGAAAGATTTACACACTCAAAAATTACAAAGAATGAGATAGAGAAGTAAAATATATAAGTAAACAGAAACATGTCCCAATGTTCGTGGGCGGGAAGATGGCACTGTTAAAATGCCATCCCACACAAGCCACTTACACATTGAACACAATCACTATCAAAATCTCAACGATAGCTTTTAAGTAGTAGGAAGAAATGTACTAAGATCTATGTAGAATCTCAAAGGATCTTGAATACCCAAGACAATGTTAAGAAAGCTAAACACTTCCTGACTTCAAGCCTATTGCAAAACTGCCACAGCAGTGCACGCCAAGTGCTCATGACCTGGGAAGCAGAGGCAGGAGTTCAGGGCCAGTCTGGGCAACACAGTAAGGCCTCATCTCAATAAAAAAAAAATTTACAAAGTTGCAGTAATCAAAAATGTGTGGTTGTGGGCCAGAGGATTAGCTCAATGGTTCCGGCACCTGCGTCATAAGCGCAAGGTCCTGAGTTCATCCCCAGTAACCACATACAGTGCTGGGCGTGGAGACTCACGCCCACCAGCCATCAATACCACATACCACAGTGCCGGGCATGGTGGCTCACACCTGTCATCCCAGCACTCGGGAGGCAGAGGCAGGAGGATTGCTGAGTTCGAAGCTTGCCTGGGCTACATAGTGAGCTCAGAGCCAGCTTGAACTACAAAGCGAGACCCTGTCTCAAAAAAAAAAAAAAAAAAGTGTGGTTGTGACATAAGACAGGTGCACACAAAGGGAACAGAATACACAGCCCAGAAATGAACCCTGCAAGGCACAGTCCCAGAGCCTCCTGAGGATCTGCACACCGAGGGAAGGACGGCTGGCCAGCAGGGCCGCAGTTCCCAGAGCACACCGGGGGCCTCCCTCCGACGCCCCCCTTTCCACGCGCACTGAAATTATTATTCTTCCCACCGCCCCGTGTCAGAGTCTGTTCACGTTCAACAACCGCAACAGACAGACTCTTCCATGCAAGGGTCGTAACAGGCGGCCACAGCGGCTGGCGGTGCCAGACCTTCACGCCTCCCAGACGGCTGTGGAAGCTGTGGACGGAGACGCGGAGCGAACAGAACCTCTGCGCTGCTGGGAGCCACGGAACATGTACGGCCACTGCGGAAAACAAGTCGGCGTCACCTCAAAAAGTGAAATACAGAACTACCACAGGACACAGCAAGTCTCCTGTTAGGAATACACCCAGGAAACGTGAGACTTCAGCACCCGGAAACTTGCCCACGGGTGTTCACAGCAGTATTGTTCGTAACCGTAAAAAGGGGTCAGCAGCCCACCTGTCCATCAAGAGGAAAATGGTAAGCCAAATGTGGTGGTCTCCGCCGTATTCTCTGGCCCCTAAAAGGAATGAAATTCTGACACACGCTACGAGTGGATACAGTCTGAAAACAAGGCGCTAAGAAAAAGGAACCAGATAGAAAGGGTCCCATATTTTATGATTCATTTATACGAAATATCCAGAATAAGCCAACCTACGAAGACAGGACACGCATTAAGGATCACCAAGCAAAGGACACAGGTGCCCTTACACAGCAGAGTGGGAAAGGGGTTTGGAACTGGAGAGAACTCATCCTCGTTGCACAACACTGTAACTGTACCCAAAAAAAAAAAAAACACTGGATTCTAAATTTTAAAGTGGTAGGTTATATGGTATGTGAAATTCAGAACTATATAAAAATACATAAAACTAAAACGACTCTCCATCAGCCCACGGGGGAACACACAAGCCAGATTACCCAGACGTGAGCCAAAAGCTCACCTCCTCGCGGTTGCCATGGAGACATACAGGGCTGGGCGCGTGGCCGGCCCCGTGGTCCCTTGCTCTCTCCTCCCGGAAAAGAAAAGGAAGGAGGCGGAGCGGCGGAGGGAGGGGACCTGACTGCTGAGCCCGCCGGGAGCTCAGCACAGCCCAGGACTGCGCGGGCCGGCGGGGAGCCACGCAGGGAGCACCCTCGAGGCTGGTTCGATCCCCAGCACAGCAGGAGGAGCCGACATCGCGCTCCCTCTGAGCCCTCGCGGCTCCCGCCACGACGCATCAGGAGCGAGTGCCGCGTGGGAAACGCCACGGGAGCTCGTGACAGCCGAGGCTTGGCACGTGAGCCGGGGGCGGAGCCTCTGCTGCTGGGGCTCCACACTCCAGGCGCTCTTCCTTTCCCCGCAGTCCCAAAGAGCCTCTTCCCCTCCAGGCAGGAGCCTGTGGGATGTCCACGACTCACACACTGACAGGCCGCGGGCCGTCTGCCCTGTCTGTCACCTGCTCCGGAGAGCAGCGCCGAAACTCCAGTCCAGCAGGGGCGGACGGAGCGCCGTGCAGAGCGACGCCTGGCCTCGCCTTGCGCTCTGGGTGCGGCGACAGCTGCCCAAGAAGGACTGCGCTTCTCCACCCCATCCCGACGGGCAGCGAGGAAGAGAGCCATGCCACCACTCCAGCGGCCTCTCGAGGCCTGTGCCCACCCCATGCCAGTGGCCACTCCTCCTCTCGGCCACTTCGGCCTTGGCTGCAGAATGGGAAGACACATGGAAGTTATCAGAGCCAAAATGGATTGCTCGCGTCAGTCCTGACCGGAGCTAAACTCAAAGGCAGGAGGCGATGAGCGGAGGGCCGGGCGGGGACAGCCCCAGCAGACTCCGTGAGGGCGGCAGCTCACGCAGAGGCCATCACAACCCAGGCGAGCAGAGGCCGGCAGGACACCCCCCCCCACCGCTGTCTGCCCAGACTTGCACTGACCGCGGCGCTCCTGCTAGTAAGCACACGGCCGAGGATGGTGGCTCCCAAATACTTGCTGTAACCCCTTGTTTCTGCTTCGAAGACCTTCCCTTCCCTGGGCCTCTCTGAATAGGCCATGGTTCTTACAGTTTCCATGCTCTATTATCCCCAGTGCGATGTTGTTTCTGGATAAACACCGCAGTCCATGGGAGGACGTGTTTTTGAACTTCAGTTGACAGTATTCACCTTCTGTGCCCTAGCAAGGAGCAGCGGTGGCCCAGGTTTTGTGCGGAAAGGGAGCTTTGGGGTGATGATAAAAACCTAAGAAATCCTGAGATGACATTGCTTTGAACACCCTCTCCACCGCGGGCTCCCAGAGTCTGTCTTAGGCCAGACCTCTCTTCCAAGCTCCTGATTCTCTTCCAAGCTCCGGAATCTCAAATTTGTGGTGGCCCAAACTGATGGTGTCCTGGCCTGGAAATCAAGCGCACTGAGGAGACATAGAAGCCATAGTGGTGCAAACACATTCCTGTGCGCCATGGGCACCAGGGAGAAGGAGCCACAGCTGGCACCGTGGCCTGACGGCAGGACCAACATTAAAACACAGAACTTGAGAGTGTCAAGGAAACTTCATCATCGAGATAAATAGTTGTCTGTAAAACAGGTTGACCGGTGTCCTGCTCACTGAGTCAACTAGATAGCTTTCCAGAAGGCTGTAGTGACCAGGAGTATGAGAATAATATATATGGAAGGTGATGGTCATTAGAGATGCCATAGAACAAGTACGACGCCAGAGACTGGGCCGCCAGGTCTAGCCCTTCTATGATAACGAGGGTCAGATACTTCCCTGCTCGCTGTTCGGTGCTGACTGACTTAGACAGGACATTGCTGTTTCCAGCTGTCAGAGAGATACGCGGGGCACGACGTGTCCATTAGACAAGTCGACGTCATAACTGCTGAAGCCATTAATTATTCAGTAGCTTCCTTGTTCTCCTAATCAGCTTATCAATTAGAATCAGATCAGCACTGGTTAGGAGGGCCTGCACTTTGCATCACTGGACCTTGCTAGAAGCAGTAGGTGAGCCGCAGGCCAAAAGGGAGCGTATTTTAAAGGCTGCTTCTCATGGGGGCAGGAGGAGTAAGGGCAGAGGCCCGCGAGGCACCCTCCACCGGGCCGGAGGTGCACGGGACTCACAAGGGCAGACGGCTGCACCTTCACACGGTCCACGGGGAAACGGGGCGGGGGCCGCAGCCGGTCAACAGCGAGACACCAAGGAGAAGGGCTGAGGCTGAGTGAAGACGACAAGTCCAGATCCAGGACCACAGTCACCTGAGACGGCACGAGTTACCCCTGCAGAACCACAGCTCATGGTGCCAAACCCCAGGACATCGGCTGCTGAATGCCCGAACTGGCCGGTGCCGAGGGGCCAGGAGAGCCCGGCGGCCCGGCTGCGCCCACCCCTCCCTCGCCTCAGACCTAGCCGAGGCTCTGCACGGCTTCCCCGGCCCCGCAGGGCCCGGGCCTCCCCCGGCCACCTCCTCCACTCACAGCGACACTCGGACCTGCGTCCCACGGCCGTCACCCACCCAGATGATCGCGCTGACTTCCCCAGTTCTGTGCTTACTGCTTGTCCTTTCAGTTCAGACACCGACTCCTGGCCATGGAGAATCTTGTCTACTCCTCTTTGACGCTCTATTTCTAGTAGCAGTGACAGTCCCTGGCAGAGAGAACCAACACACTAGGCCTGGTACGATGGAGTAACCCGTAACCCCAGCACTCTGGGAGACTGAGGCAGGAGGACAACAGATCAGAGCCAGCTTGTGCCACGTGGTGACTTACAAATACCCTGCCTCCTCCAAGTAAAAGTAAAACGAGCTGAGGCTGCAGCTCCACGCAAAGCCCTGGGTCCAATCCCAGCACGGCGCGTATCTACCAACCACACACTCATTTCACAGAGCAAGCTGGGGCCTCGGGGTGCCCGATACCTCGCCCAACGCTGCCCCTCCTTAGCTGTCTAGTGACTTTCTCCTTGCTGGGACAAAGCACCCAAAGCCCTCACATGAAAGGGGAGAGGTTTATTCCGCGCACGGTCCGTAGAGGTTTCAGTCCAGAGTCAGCGGGCACCGAGGCAGGATGGCATGGCACAGGAAAAGCGCCTCGTGGCACGGCAGGCAAGAGGCAGCACGACCGCTTTCTTCTTTTCCTTTTTATTTCATCTAAACTACAAGCCCAAGTTGGTGCCACCCACACTCAGGGCGGGGCTTCCCTCTCCAGTAGGTCCATCACCCAGACATAGAATTATGCTAAAAAATCAGTGGACCAATCCAGTACCGCACACACAGCCCAGCCCACTCCACACACACACACACACACACACACACACACACACACACGATCCAGCATCACACACTCATGATCCAGCCGCTCCCTGGAGGCCCCGACATAACACACCTGGACACTGCCTGCTGGAGCGTCTGGCCTCCTGAGTCTCCAGATTCTCCGAGGTGGGGTTTTAACAAGTGCAGATGATTTGGAGACACACAAAGATGGTGAGATTTTTACACAGTCAAGTCTGGAAATCAAGGAAGAATTAACACTCAAGCTTTTCTAAAATGTAATTATTACACCACCAAAAGACAGTTTGGAGATGTTCTCCTTCATAAATGACATCAGCAAATTGGAAAATCATTTCAAACCAAAGGGCACCATGGAGCACTGCCAATAAAAGTGAGCAGAGGCTCATTAATGAGACAGTGACATGAAAAACACTACAATTCTCTTCCACAGCAAACCGCGGTCGCTGAGCAGAGCGCGTCCGTGTCACTTAGCAAAGTAAGTAGCCGCCCGCGCCCTCGCGAGGATCACTGGGTCCAGACAGAGCTGACACCTTTCCGGGCTGGGCTGGAGATGGATCCCGGCCGCAGGGCGACTGAGCGTCCTACACAGCGTGACACCGGCGGCCTGGCCTCGCTCAGCCCGCGGCACGATGACAGCCGGGCGGGCGGCCGTCTCACCTCGGAGAGCGACGGGAGAGCCGGGCCGTCGGGTCACTGGCTGCCCGCCCGGCACCGGGCCCTGTGGGCGACGCTGTGGGCCCCCGGGCACCTGGCCCTGCGAGGCCGTCCAGGCTAAACAAATGCTCGCGTTCAGGCTGAAGGGAACGACGCCCCGGGAACTGCAAGGACCAGCCGTGAGTCGTACGGAAATCTGGGGTCGGCGTGTGGCCCCAGGCGCAGCACTAGCCCCGCGTGCGAGGCCCCAGTTTTGCTCCGAGCGCTAGAGCAGAGACAGCGAGGGACCCAGGACGCCGGAACGCGACTCCTGCTCCAGCCCCGAGCGCGGGGCCCGTCAGGCCTTCACCCCAATAGAAGCCAAGAGGTCAGACCAGACTGGACACGTGACTCAGGTAGAAAGCTTGAGCTGCACGAAGTCAGGAGGAGAGGGGGTGTGGGGGGCTCTGGGGCCCTCGCGAAGAGCAGGGAGCAGAGCCCCGAGTCACCACAGGACCTTCAGCAGGCCGCAGCGCACCAGCCACACCTGTCTGTGGCCCCGGGGCCCAGGCCCGGCTGCGCAGGGATTTTTAGGCCAGCCATAGAGGACGTGGGACAGGTGGGCTTAGAAAACAAATATTTTGCTTCAAAATCATAAATACAATTCACAAAGTTCTCGCTGGAGTTCAGAGGTGCCAGGCATTTCTGAGCCCTTGGCTTGTGCCAGGCACGGACAGGGCTTGAGGTCACTAGGCCTCTGCCTGCAGGGAGCACAGAGCGTGTTCTGGGGAGACCGAGGTCAAACAAAAGGTAACATGGGGTTCAGCAGCCCTGCGGGGGTAAGACCCACAGAGGGGCCGCAGGAGGCTGGCCAAGCGGACACGCCGCCCAGACACCCCGTCTCCTACCAAGGAAGCCCCTGCCGTGCCCAGCAGAGCCAGAGGCAGGGTCGCCCCAGGGCAAGGGCCAGACTGCCAGCAGCCTGCGCAGCCTCCTCAGGCTCCGGCCCTTCCACAGGGGGCCCTCAGACGACCCCCGGCACAGCAGAGGGGGAGCCACGCAGCGGGCGACCCACAGGTGCAGGCTTCAGCACCTTCCCAGGCGGGCCGGCACCCTCGGGCTCCCCCTCGCCATGCCTCAGCCTCCCGTGTCCTGCGCTGCCCAGCAGGGCTCCACGGTGCTCCTCCTCCAGGGCCGGGCAGCTGCCGACCCCGAGGCTGCAGCTGAGCTGTTAGGAACATGGCCCAGCGCGGCCCCACACCGCAGGGCGGCCACAGAGCAGCTGTGCCAGGTGGTGGCGGGCACAGCCAGAAGGAAAGAGTACTGCCCTCCGGCCTGCTGTGTCTGCACGCCAGCACCGAGCACCCTGCCCGGGAGCTCTGAAAGTTCCCAAGCGTAAGTAAACTGCCTGATGAGAACGGACACCGGCAACACAGCTCATCCGCCGGAAACGATCCTTGGCTCAACCCAGCCGCAAGGGCTGGACACGCACCTGGTGCACAGAGGGCGTGGCGGGAACTCGGACACACTCCGACCCGGGTGTCCCCTGGAGCGCCCACCCGCACGGGCAGGGCTTTGGGAAGACGACTGGTCCGTGGGGCGCCTGGTGACATCCTGCAGGGCAGGTCTGCTGGGAAGAGCCTGGAAGGCTCTGTCTCCCCTCCCAGGCCCTGCTCTCGCAGCTTCCTGTGCGCCTCACGGTGAGCAGTGACCCCCGCAGATCCCTCCCCGGCATCTCCTTATGACCCCTGCTGCACACGGGCTGGGCCCTGAAACAGGGGCCAAAACACACCTTTCCTCCTCTGCGGTCGGGATGCTAGAGCTTTTTTCTCATCAACAAGAAAAGTGACCGAGACAGATCTGTATCCCGTGTCTGTTTTCAGGAAAGTCACAACCCGTGAAAATAACCCTTCCTAGAACCATGTTGGTGGGATCCTACAAGCTTCTCAGAAAACTAACTCAGGAACAGAGGAAAACACGCACACAGCACACACCACACGAAGACACAAACCACAAACTCCCCCCCTTTGACTAGTATTTTGCCTACTGAAGCCCATCTCCAGCACGTCCTGGTGAATTGCTACCGACCCACTTCGGGGAGGTGCGGTGCGCTCCTGGGCTGGGCGGAATTTCAAATCTGATTGACTGCAGCACATGCAAGCCCCGGTTCCTGCAAAGGTCCCCAGCGCCAGGCCTGGTCTCTGCCAGCACAGCTTTGCCTCTGAACTGAGCCCCTCTGTTCCCAAAGTGGCATTCACCCCTTTATGCTACGGCTCCCACCCCTCCTCTCGGCCTGGTCGGGTCACTGTTCCTCCCTCCACCCCCAAACGCGCCTGGCCCTCAGCACCAATGCACCACTGTCCTCACACTGCTGACCCCGCCTCCAATTAGGAATCTCTCCAGAACTCCCTTGAGTCGTCAATGGTGGCTCGTTGCCTCGTGTTAGACTCAAAGTGCTTATTTCTTCTTTTAATACATAAGGAACCTTCTGTTCGCGTTGCTTAAGGGGCTTGGACGGTGAGGTGCGTTTTAAGATTTTAATGAGTCTGATTCGATGTAGGCTCGTTTTAAGTTCTGCATGTGAGGGCTTCTATTGCTTCCAGTAGGGGCCAGGGGTAGGCACACAACACTGAAGATCTCACTCTTCGCCCAGAGCTATTTATTTCACAGTTTCTCTCTCAGTTGAAAACAACCATCCGTAGAGACGCCATGTCGACTGTTAGGGGGAAAAGTGGCAAAGGAACCGGCAAAGCCGGTGGCCTTAACAAGATCGCCTAGGATGCGATGGTTTCTGTCTCCCCCAAATATATCTATAAACGTTTTCCTAAGAGATAAATAAGCAGATTTCAGGATGACAGAAACATTTTCTCTCTTACACGTGAAGTGATGGCGCCATGTCCGCGAAGCCCCACGTGAGAAACCTACCCGGTGCGCTGCTGGCACTGGGTATCAGGAGGGGCTGCTGCTGACTCCGGAGCCTTCGCACACAGCAGCTGCGGGAATGACCAGAAGTCACACGTATGTGCACATGCACACACACACACACACACACACACCTGATACACACACCGCTACTGAAATATATATGCAGCACGATGGAGACAGAGCCAGGAGCGCAGGAGTGACGAAATCCACTCCAGAGGTCTTTTATGCTAAATGCCAGCACAAACACAGACGGCCATGCTTTCTAACCTTAAAGGTCTGGTGCCCACGTGCCCGCCCTCCCTGCACACAGAAGCGCGGCCCTCACAGCCAGGCACCGCCTCATCAGTGATCAGAGCCCAGGCCCAACCTCCGCGGGGAAGAGCCCCCCTTGGAACGTGCTTAGGGCGCCCAGAGCCATGTGCGGGGCCGAAACAAGGGTGAATTGAGCAAGGACAAGAGGCGTCTTCTGCCTGGCCTGGCCCCGTTCCTGGGGCAGAGGATTAGGACCAGCTGCCCAAACAGTCATTAACAAGGCAGGAACAACCCCAGGGGGCCCCATGATTGGCCCTGGCACAGTGACAGCACAGCGGGCACACAGCAGGCTGGGAATTCCTGCGTCCTCCGGGCTTCGGTGACGATCGTCTATCCGCAGCAAGCTGGGGCGCGCCGGGAACCTCGGGGTGGGCAGTCTCGTTAGCCTCCATGCTGCCGCACGCAGCACCCTGAGAAGCCCACGGAAGGTCATCCCCGCCCAGGACAGACCACTGACGGAGAGAGTGTGCAGGGATTCACTTCGTCACCGATGTTCAGTGTGTCTCCACGGTCAAGGGGAAGCCCTTCAGCAGCATGGCTCGCAAGTCGTCCCAAAGATGAGGTCTCATCCCAGTGATACCACAAAGACAAGACGTGCAGAAGAGAGTTTAGAGACTGTGGACTCACACCTTCGTTTTGAGGACGAGGAATTCAAGGCCAGAAAAGAAAGTATCTGTGAAAAGACAGACACGCAGCAAGCAGGGGACCCAGGCCCCCCGTCCCCCCACCGCCCGCTGCGTCACGCGGGTACTCTGAGCAGTGAAAGGAGACAGATGTGGCTGGGAGACGCAACTGCTTCTGCAGACTCCCAAAAGCCACCAACTGCTCTCATTTAAAATGCATTCAAACTCTCAAAGTGAGCAGCAAACACGC
>PVIC010040167.1:0-16752 GCA_004025085.1 Thryonomys swinderianus | reverse complement strand
GGCTTGCCTGGGCACCATAGTGAGCTCAGGGCCAGCCTGAACTACAAAGCGAGACCCTGTCTCAAAAAGCAAAAAAAAAAAAAAAAAAAATGTTCATTGTATACATGGCATCCTTTAATTCAGAGCAATACTAACAACGAACACATAATGACAAAAAATGCCTACTTTAAAATACTGCATACCTTTAAAACGTGGGATACATGCTGGTATAACTGTATTCATCCAAAACTAAAACTTAGGGCTCCTATAGATTCCTGGGTCCCTGAAATTTCCCTGCAGGCTTCCAGAGACCTATTGCAGAGAGGGGAACCTGGTCTTTGGACTGGAGGCCAGAAAGGAGGGTGCCTCAGGCAAGTTGCTCACCTTCCCTAAAGCTCAGGGAGGTTCTCTCAACTGTAAAATAGAGCTAATGCCTGTTACAGACAGTTGTGAGGAACCAATTAAAGAATCCATGTGATACTGACAGCCAATTTATATATTGATTATTATCCACCTGGCTTCTTAGTATTATACAACTCATACTATGCATGTATTAATTTATTTCACCATCACAGCAATTCTGTGCAATTACTTTTGTTACCCTTTTACAGCATAAAGAATTTAAAGAACTTGTCCAAGGTCACGTATCTAGAAACTGACAGAGCTAAAAACTGAGCTGTGCAGTCTGAGTCCAAAGCCTTTGTCACTCTACTGCTGGCCTTAATAATAAATGGTGTGGTTGGGTGGTGACAACGACGACCATGATGATGATGATGATGATGATGATGGAGAGAGGCCCTTCTCCCAAGGGGACTCATGAACCAGAGTCATGCCTACTGGGGCAAAAACTTAGAAAGCAGGAAAATGATTATAACAGTGGTTAACATTTATTGAGCTTTCTAGACACCAGGCACCATTCCAGCTACTTTACGTATATTAAAGCTTCCAACCACCCTGTGCCCAAAATGTGTGCAGAGGAAAAGCGGGCCCCAAAGGGAGAGGGCAACGGGCCCCAGCAGGATCTGGTCTCCCCGCGTCCCCTTCCTGAGCCCTGACACGCTCTCTGCCCTCCTGCCCCCTGCCAGGCACACATCCTTCAAGCGCCACCTGCCACGGCAGATGCACGTCTCCAGCGTAGACTACGGTAACGAGCTGCCACCTGCAGCCGAGCAGCCTACCAGCATCGGCCGCATCAAGCCCGAGCTCTACAAGCAGAAGTCGGTGGATGCGGATGACGCCAAGTCGGAGGCCGCCAAGAGCTGCGGGAAGATCAACTTTAGTCTGCGCTACGACTACGAGAGTGAGACCCTGATCGTGCGCATCCTGAAAGCCTTTGACCTCCCCGCCAAGGACTTTTGTGGAAGCTCTGACCCTTATGTCAAGATCTACCTCCTGCCCGACCGCAAATGCAAGCTGCAGACCCGGGTGCACCGCAAGACCCTGAACCCCACCTTCGACGAGAACTTCCACTTCCCTGTGCCCTACGAGGAGCTGGCCGACCGCAAGCTGCATCTCAGCGTCTTCGACTTCGACCGCTTCTCCCGCCATGACATGATTGGGGAGGTCATCCTGGACAACCTCTTCGAAGCCTCTGACCTGTCCCGGGAAACCTCCATCTGGAAGGACATCCAGTATGCCACCAGCGTGAGTACAGCCCTGCTCCCTTGGCCGATCGAGGATTCGCACTGCTGGGTGGGAGGGGACGCGTCTCCGGCTCCAGCCCTTAGAGACGCAAGAGCCTCCGCCCTTCAGGATAAGGGAAGCGAAGCTGCCCAATGGTCCAGTGCACCTGGGGAAGTCTTTACGTTCTGCCCAAGTTGAGATGGAGGCTAGAAGGGTCCCCATGTGAACAGGAACGCAAGTAAATTTTTCTTTCGATTCCGATATATCTTGAGATGGTTCTCAACTTTCTGGGTCTCGGGTTAGCAAGCTGTCATATGTTGCTTTGATCCTGGATGAAGATTGGGCCAGGTCCATAGACTGGGTCAGAGGCATCTTCGCCTGAGGACCCTGCTGTGTACTCGAGTCTTGGAGTAGGCCGTCAAGGACACCCTGTATCAGTCAGGATGAGCCAGGTTATGCAGCAGCAACCGACAGTCCCAGGAGCTTGTAGCTTGAGACAAGTGAGGTTTATTTCTCACCCACGTCACATGCGCTTTGCAGCTGGGCTAGGGCCACTCTACCTTGTTGCTCAGGGATCTAAGCCAACAGAGGCTCCGTCTCGACACACTAAATATCTGGAGGGAGGGAGTGGGGCACATCATGCTCTGTTCCTTAACTCTTTCACACAGAAATGACACATGTCACTTCCACTTACATTTCATTAGCCGAAGCAAGAGACATGGCAACTCTTATTATCAAGGAGGGAGGGGCAAAGCGGTCCCGTCACGTGCCTGGAAGGAGAATTGGAAAGATTTAATGAACAGCACTGCTGTGTGCACATGCGAGAGGCGTTGGTATTAGGTGTTATCTTCTGGGCAAAATGTGACGTGGGTAAGACTGGCTCAAAGGAGAATTGGCTAATACACGGGGGCAGATTCTGGGCTTTCACTATCACCTAGAATTAACCAGGGAAGGTCTCAAGGAATTAAAGTCGAAGTTGGCTTTTAAGGGAAGGGAGGATAGGTTTGTCCCTGAGAACTAGAAAGTGTGTATGTAGCCAGAGCCCCTAGTTGTGCCAGCACGCAGTCTCCTGGGCCAAGGAGGCCATGGGGCAGCTAGTAGATGCCTCTGAGAGCCCTGGGGCAGTTGAGAGCCCTAGAGGGGCAATTATTCCAAGCTCTGATGTCCTCGAATCTAGGGTCTTCGGGGCTGATTGTCGTGGATATTTCTTGAGCCATACCTGTGTGAGAACCAACTCTGTCTGAAGACTCTGTCTTTGGACAGTCCATACTCAATATCTCTGTTGAATTTCCCAGGAGAGATGCTTGGAAAATCAGCCTTGTTGATTTCCTGTTGGCAAAGGGCACGAACTTTTTTTTTTTTTTTTTTTTGAGACAGGGTCTCGCTTTAGTTCAGGCTGGCACTGAGCTCACTATGTAGCCCAGGCAAGCTTCGAATTCAGCAATCCTCCTGTCTCTGCCTCCCGAGTGCTGGGATTACAGGCATGAGCCACCACACCCGTCACTGTGGTATGCGGTATTGATTGTTGGTGGGTGTGAGTCTCCACACCCAGCATCGTATGTGGTTACCAGGGGTCAAACTCAGGACCTTGTGCCAGGACCAACTTTGGCCAGCCTGCCGTCCCCAGGCCTCTTCCACCATTGTTTTTCTGGAATGGCATCCCCTAGAACGGCGTGAGCAGCCTGCAGGGCCTGCAGACAGACGGGTGGGCAGACGGGGCGGGACACACAGCAGCTGTGCGCCAGCCCGGGCCCAGGCGCTCTGCCACATAAATCACTCTGGAGTTTACATCTGGTTCAGCCCTCCCTGTGTCGTCTCCCAAGACAGCAGCTTCATTATGGTGACTGTACAGGTGGAGAAAGGCAGCTCATCACCCAGGGTGACGAAGGCCAGGGCTGTGGAGGCAGCAGAAGCTTTTCTGCTCGTCACCTGTGTCGCCATGCCTATGCCCTCAGCTCCCAGCAGGAGGACAGTCTCGCCCTGCAAAGGGGAGTAATGCCCACGCTCCGTCCGCACCTAGTACACTTTCCACATCCTGGCACTCTATGGCTTTTTGATTAGCGCCCCATCTCCACTTTCCCAGCCCAACTTCAGAAAAGGCAGATCCTCCCAAAGGCACCAAAAACTCCTCACCATTCTCACCCTCCTCAGTATCACTCTGGCCCTTGTCCTCCTCCTAAGCAGATCGAGCCAGGCATTGGGGGTGGGATGGGGACTGGGAGCCTCTTCGACCCGTGGGAAGGGCCACGTCTGTGCAGTGGCTGGCAAAGCAAGCTAGCAAAAGCTCTGTCCTGTGTGCAGTTCCAGGAGCCCAGAGCAAGGACCCCAGTCTGTCCAATGAGGGGATTTAAACTAGGTGAGGAAAGGTAAGTGTAAGCAGCCTGAGAGGCCGAGAAGAAGGAGATGATTCCAGCCAGCCATGGAGGGTGTCCAGGCCCAGCATTTCCAGAGCTGTGGAGACAGAACCATGCACACATACCTGTCTTGCGCGCGATTAGTCTGAGGAAAGACCCTGCTCAGGTGGGTCCCCGGGACCCCCAGCCAGCAGCCTCACCAGCAAGCAGAGGCCCCAGGAGCTGTCCTCAGGCTCAAGCAAGCACTCAAGCTAAGGAGGAGGGAGGGATTTGGGAAAACAAAACAAAACAAAACAAAAGCAGGCTGGTGCTCTTACGTGTTTTGCAGGGCGGGCTGTGAAAATTTAATGATTTGGAGGCCAGGAAGCCCAAATCGCAGTCACTGGGAATATATGAGCGTTCGATGTGTTTGAAATCCTGCAGCCAGCAGGGTGGGGAGCAGACGAGCGCAGCTGCCAGCCGGCTCCATCCTCTTCTGCTTCTGTTCCCAGAGCTGCACATCAGACCTGGACTCAGGATAGCAGCTCCTCTGCAGCAGGCGGGCTGGTCCTTTGGCACAGACAGCCTTCCTGCCTCTTGCCTTTGCCCTCAAGGGTTCTGTTAGACAGACCTGACCCCCGTCTCTGCTCACTCCAGACCAGCCCCCCTTCCAGAGCCTCCCAGAAGTCTTGCACCCTCCCCCACGACGTATTCTCTGTGTCCCTGGTGTATCCTTATCAGTCCATCTGGCAAAGTCCTTTAGTCCTCCCAGTGGAGCTCTCAGGCATAGCTGTGTCTACAGTTGACTTTCTCTTGTATCTTTCTTCGGGCCTGCATGTGAGAACCCAGTGCGCTCTTAAGTGACTGATGCTTACTTAATTCAATTAAGTGTAAGGAAACGATCATTAGGAAACAGCTGGACTTGGGTGGAATTAACCTGGGAAGGCTCCCCAGAGGAAAAGCTCCAGTACTCTTTTGAAAATGGGTAGAGCTGGGCTTGGTGGGGAGAAACCCAGCCTGTGCATGGTTCAAGTGGATGGATTGTTTTGAAGTAGCAAAGTAACTTCCAGGCAGTCTGAGAAGTCAAGAGTCTGCCAGCGGCCCCCAGGCTGAGCAGGAGACGAACTCGGGAGGCTGCTCTGTGATCGAACAAGTTCCATGCACGCTGCCTAAGTGGTTCTTGCAACGCATGTGGGAGAGGCAGAGGCCGCCTTGGCGTGTGGGACCAGGCAGTCCCTGCCCCAGCACTTGAGCTGAAGTAGCAAAGCCTGACACTTGTTTTCTCTTAGCCACTGGCCGTGGGGCTTCAAGGGTAGTGAATGGGAAGTAAACATTCTGGGAGTCTTGTTCTTTGTTGACTGCAGATCATAAGCCACAAGGGACTGTGGCCTTCTACCCCAGGATGACCGGGAGGGAGGCCTGAGTAGCTGCTAATATCCAGCACAGCCAGAGGGCAAGAGGCAGCAAATGGGGCCTCTAGGGGAGCTGGAAGCTTCTGGTCTTCACTCAGCCTGAGAAGGCAGTGGAAGGAGTTCATGGTATCCATGCCAGCCCTGGGCATGGCTGCCCTGATGCTGCTGCCCTCCCTCCTGCCTGGATGTCTGAGGCCCCCGGTGGTCTCCTGGGCATCCTCAGGGTCTTGTCACTGTCACTCCAGCCAGAGCTTCAAATGCCTGCCCTCCCCTACCTCAGTCTCATTCTTTCTATATAAAGCTGTAGATTTATCATTATAATAGAGCTGCCATCACCAGCCTTTGCTAACATCTTTGTAATCTTGGAGATGTTGCTACAGAGGCCTCAGACCCGAGTCCACACAATTCCCATCACAGTTCCTACTCCTTCACTGGGGCAGGAGGTGAAGGCTGTAATTGGGGCCATAGCGTATGCTTGGTGGTGCTAATGGACTTGGGCGTCTTCCAGCTTACCAGGTGCCTGCTAGGTTAGCGTGCGGTGCGTGCGTGTGTGTGGTGTTTGGGAGTAATGGAGTCCTCTGTGTACTTCCAGGGACTCTAGGGCTACAGGGAGAAAGGAGAGGTAGGTCAAGGAAGGAGCAGAGCTGTGCAAAAAGAGCTCAGGCTCTTTCTGGTACCAAACAAATCTGTGATGCATTCCTGCTCTGTACTTTTCAGCTTTGAGACCTTGGGACATTATATAAATGGGGCCTCAGTTTCAACCTCAGTAAAATGGGGATTAATAATATTACCTAATTAGTGATGTTACTATATGTAGTAAATAAAATAGACAAGTTATTGAGACTGACTCTGCTATCCAGCAGCCAACAGCCTCCTCCTGATGCCTTTCCTGCTGGCTCATCCTGTGGGTGGGTAGCTTGTCTGTCACTCCCAGGCTTCACCCACCCCTCCACTTAGATCCAGACCACCTCTCATGATTGGCTATTAGACATCACTGTATGAGCTCCCCTTATGCACTGGGGTATACATTCTGAGAACCCCAGTGGATGCCTAGAACATCAGATAGAACCAAATATATACTATTTTTTCTCCACATACATAACTATGCTAAAGTTAAATTTATAAATTCGGCACAGTAATAAATTAACAAAACTAATGGATAATAAAATAGGAGTCATAAAATACACTGCACTAAAAATGACTGAATCATTACTAAATGAAACAGCAATTACTTGAACAAAAGCACTCTGATACTGCAACAAGGCAGTATCTGATAACAAGATGCCTGAATGACTAACAGGCAGGTAGCATACACAGAGTGGCCACTCTGGACAAAGAGATGGATACAGACCAGACCAGGTGGTTCATCATGACACTCAGAACACCATGAAATTTTTTTAAATATTCATTGTGTATTTCTATGGTTTTCCATCAAATGCTTTTTGGGGCTGTAGGGGCTGTAGTTGACCATGGGTAATGAAAACTATAGTATTCCTGTTTTATTTCCTGTCTTATCTTTGTCATGTGGGTTCTCTGTGACCTCATAAAGGTAATTTTCCTGCTCTAGGCTACAGTTCACTCCATACTGAACCATCCCCAAAGCAGTGAGATGTTCAGTTTCTCCGCTTCTCCCAAAGAACAGTTAGCCTTTCTTGTTTCACTGGCACTGAGCTACGAGAGTGTGGCTTCTGTAGGAGAAGCCCGGAGGGCTGGTCCCTGGGCAGATTTCCAGACCCATCCTGTTGTCCTTTAAACACTGAGAAGAATCAGTCCTGTTCTCAAACCCTGGGAGACGTCCTCTAAGACGCCCTGCCACAGAGGAGGCCCCACCAGCAAGCACTCCTCTTCCTCTTCCTAGAAGTGCAGTTCTGCAGTGGTGCTCAGCTCCTCCCACTTGCCTTTTTCGGACCTCTCAATGACTGGGTATAAGTGGGTTACGGCCTATGAGGCTCCTGCTAGGTGCCAATAGCCTGCGTCTTACCACGTTTGGTCCTCATCATAGACCTTGTTTGTCCTACATGTACACACAGAGCTGAAGGCTCAGAGTTAAGGGACTTAGCTGGTCTCACCCAGAGAGAAAGTAGTAAAGCCAAGATTTGAACCCAGGTCTTTAACAGCCCATGATCCTCTCATAGCCTGAGGCCTGTGTGGCTGCCTTGCTTCTCAGGACAGAAGATAGATCCTGAATTGGGCTGGTTAGGTTCTCTCATCTGTTTCAAAATCTGGCCGTTGGAGAGGGCAGCTTTTGTGCTGCCCTGGGATTCCCTTATCTTTTCCCCAGTATTCTTCCTATCCACGTTGGGTTTGAGATTCATTCCTTTTTCATTTAACAAACGTGTATTGACATTTATGGAAAGGATGGCCCAGAAAGCACCTCCATCCCGAGTGCCTAGGCTAATTAGGACTATAGAGTAATCCCAGTGGCCACAACTCCCCTTCCCCCAGGCCACTCATACATGAGTTAGGCACCTTAGGACAGAGCAGTTGGAGTTTTTACATCACACATGCAAGTAGCTATACTTGCCATGGGCAGAAATGTTCATGTGAGAGGAAGGGAAGAAAGAGAGGCAGAGAAGACTTATCTGGAAAAGTTTCTAGAAGAGGAAATATTTGGGGCAGGCTCCGATGGTAGGGAAGGCCAAAGAGCGACAAATGAAAAATTCAACTTAGGGGAGTGTGTCTCTATTTTCTTTGGGTTGGACAAAGGACCTAGAGAGAATTTCTTCCACATAAGATTGGGTTTCTTTTCACTGTGTACCAAGTACGTGCAGTGTAATTACTATACTGTGTACCAGGCAACAGGCTGGGAATGTAACCCTTCGGCTCCAGCCGTCCTCTGGGCCTCACCATCCAGAGGCGGAGCAGGAGAGCAGCTCTGCTCTGGGCTCAGAGGCCCTCACTGGCCTGCAGTCAGAAGACCATGAGGCTCCTGGAATGAAGCTGCCTTCCTTCCAGAAAATACTCCAGCTGCATCCTCTTCCCGCGCCCACATACTCAACTCCAGAAACCCGAGAGTAGCCACAAAAGGCTTTTCAAGCAGATCCCGAACATTGGCTAATTGATCCACTGTGACTCATTAACTCACCCCGAGGAAGCCTCCCAAGACTCCCCTGGCCGGCAGCTGATGCTGTGCCTACAAAGCACCCACCTTGGCTTTTGGACTCTCAGGTGTCTGGTGCCCGGAAGGAGCAAGAGGAAAGAAGAATGGATCTGCATCCACCGGGCACATTTTCCATGTATCCTCAAAGAACATCCTTGAGGCTCAGGACAAGTGCATATTGAAGGGATAAACACAGCCCTTGCTTGTAAGGAGCTTGCACTTGAACGGAAGCTTCTGGGCAAACAGAACAAAAATGTAATCAAACCAACACAATTATTTAAATCACATTAAAAGGTAAAAGAAGAGACCGAGGTGATGACGCTGATAGGATGGGGGCGGCATTCAGGAACAAGAGCTGGGCTTTGAGGAACACCCACAGCGAGGCAGGAGGAAGAGGGGCCGCAGCAAAGACAGCCGCGCTGGGCGAGGCCCAAGAGGAAAGGGGTCAAGGCGGCAAAGATCCAGTCAAGGAGCCACTCGCTCCGCAGTTATCTGTCTGAGGGTTTTCAGGCACCACGCACAGTCCGGGCACTGTGGGTTGGGGGCAAAGTCCCCATTCACGTGCAGCTTACATGCTGGTGCGGGGAGGTCGCTGGGATATCTGCGAGTGGGGGGGAAGGGTGGAGAGAGGGTAGGCTTGGGAGGCAGAGGCCTGGAAAGGTTGGCTTTGCAGTGTGCCTTGGGGGAAGCTGGGCAGTGGTGGGAGGACGCAGGATTAGAGCGGAGAGCAGCCCCAAACCACTTGGGGCCTCGCAGGCTGC
Source organism: Thryonomys swinderianus (assembly GCA_004025085.1). Taxonomy (NCBI): domain Eukaryota; kingdom Metazoa; phylum Chordata; class Mammalia; order Rodentia; family Thryonomyidae; genus Thryonomys; species Thryonomys swinderianus. The sequence continues at coordinate 7,544 of PVIC010040167.1, read as the reverse complement.
ACGAAATGCTCCACTAGGAATTTTCAGCCAGGCCTCATTGTCCCTCGAATTCTACCTTAAATTCCCAGAGGTCTGGACTCTTGCAAGCAGGATGGAGCCAAGATGAAGCAGAGAGGGAGGGTTTTCCAAAAGAGACCTCCAGGGCAAATGGGGCAAGCCCCAGAGGGAGCAGAGAGCTGCTCCCACAGGGAGGTCAACGCCGGTCCCTGAGTAATAATACATGAACACCCCCAACCCCGTCCAGCGCTGCTCTTTTAAGTGGCCCACGTGAGCCCCGGTTGGCTGTGGCCACCAGACTGCCTCGTCCCCAGCCCCCAGAGTCAGAAGCCACCGGGTCCCTCCAGGGGATGCAAGTCTCCCTTGTTTGCTTGCTGCACAACAGGAGCCACCGCTGTCTGATTGCCTTTGTGGATGTTCATTTAGCCCCCTGCTCCCTCGGGCCTGGCCTCATTATCCTCATTATTCAGGACTGCTGGTTCCCCTCCAGGCCCCTCCCTGAGACTCCCCCCGGCACATTCCTTCCGCTCCTGACAATCACAGCTCAGGGCCTAAGAACGTGGCTCGCTGTGTGCAGCCCCAGGTTCTAAAGCCAGCCAGACCTGACCGCTCTGGGTCCACCATGGGGATCAAGGTTCCTCCAGAAAAGGATTGCTGAGCCAGGCCGTGGTGCAACCTATGACCCAGACCACTAAGCAGAGCTAGGCAGGAGGACTGCGGGGCCAGCTGGGCAACTTAGACAGGCCCTGCTTCCAAAAGAAATAAATAGCACCTCATCTAGCATGTCGCAAAGCTCTGTCTGAGCTCAGTACCCATTACTGCACAAAAGCAAAGAAAGGCATTGTTCAAAACCCACCTTAAAAACAAGCCTTAAAAACAAAGAGGACAGGGACAAGGGTTAAGCACTGCCTTGGCAGCAGTCTTCCTCAGGGCCACAGCCCCCAGGGGTGGGCAGCAGGGCCATCACAGGGCACGGTTGGTGCCTGTGAGCCCCTCCACCTGCCTAGGGATGGTGTGCCCCTACGTCCCCACGCCTCTCGCTCAGGCCAGTGGGACCAGTAGCTGATCTCCGTACATGGGGTTAAGGGTCCCCCGTGTGCTGCTGGAAAACAAAATTAATTGCTCCAGACAGGGCCCTGGCCTGGCCTCAAGCAGGGTTCTAGTGGCCTTCGGTGTTCTTATTTAAGTCATTTCTAAACTCGGGTTTTTGCAATAGGTTCTTCCCTGTAGCTGCGGAAGAAACGGCTGCACAACCGCCTGAGGCTCAGAGCAGTGAAGACACTTCCACCCTCTCCTTGACAAGGCCCTTAGCGTTCAGGAAGCCCAGCCACTGGGGCTGGCTTGCTGTGGAGCCCACCAGAGACCACACTCTTTCTGCGGTATAGCTGACTGGGCAAGCTCCCTGGGCCCTGCCCCGGCCCCATGTACCCTTCATTAGTATGCTGGGCCTCTGACGGTACAGGCTCCCCACTACAAGGGAATGAAGGGGAAATCATTAGGAAATAAGCTCACGCATCAACCAAAACCCATTCCTCCAACACGGGCTCGCTCTCTGTGCTCCCCGACTGCGGTGAGGCGCATGCGCACTTGGCTCCTGCGCCATCACCTGATAATACACCGTGACATTTTCTCCCGGAGAGATTATTTGGTCCCGTGGGAGGCCAGAGACAAACGTCCCCTCTGGACACTGTCATGGATGTTCGGATTCCAGGGTTTATTCATGGGGAAGGGACTGCACTGAGTCCCCCAGATCAACAGCGGTTCACAGAGATGAGAGTCACGTGGTAGCTATGACCAGGACACCGTCTGACTAGGGAGCACGGGGCCAGTTCCAAGGGGCCTCTCACTGTCCTGTGGACCACAGCATAGTGACTTCATGCCCCCGTGGACTTGGGGCAGAACAGAGCCGGGTCAGGCCCCACACATCATCTAGTCCGACCTTCACCTACCACAGACGAGCAAGTTAGCTTTCCCGTGGGGCTCAATGCACTGGTGCCAATCTGGACCCTGGGCCCAGGTCTCTTGAGCCCCCTCTGTGCCTTTCCTCCTGTCTAGGATTTTAGAGAGATTCTTCTTGGTTTGCCTCTTTCTTTCTCTTTCTTTCCTTCCTTCCTTCCTTCTTTCTTTCTTGCTTTCTTTCTTACTCTGCTCTTCTTGCCTTTCCTCCCCAAGGCTCCATCCTATCTGTGCACCTCTGTCCTGTAGGAAGAAGCAGAGGTAATGGCTGAGATAAGAAGTCAAAGGGCACAGAGCACAGTCACACCCTCTCTGCCCCACACAAGCAAGGTCTGCTAAGTCTGGACGTAGGCAGCGAACAGGCAACAGCAGCAGGATGGAGAGGGGGTCACTCATCAGTGCCTCAACGCTGAGCCCACTAAGCCCCACTCAGAATCTCCCCTTGGTGACATACGTATTTATTCCCTGGAGGAGAAAGACAACCAGACAAGATGTACAGTCCAGGTTAACCTTGTCCAGTTGTTAGCATATTTTTATGGTGTTTTGATGTCAGAGACAATATAGAAAAATGTGTAGCAGCCAGCCCCCCCCCTGCCAACCCCATGCCCATCTGGCCATCATTCATCCTCATCAGTCACCCCTGTAACCACATTTTCCTCTGGTGTCTGAATTGAGACCTACGCATTCTCCATGAATATTCAGTGTTTTCCTTTCTGGAGAAAAGTCCCCAAGACCTTGAGGGTCTCTCTAGGGCTATATCAAGGCCTGGAACCAAGAGATTCCCCTGGAGTCTGCTTAGCTGAGAACAGAGTTAGGGTAGGAGGCAGCCCCTTGCGTGGGAGGCCCGGGCAGGAGGCTCAGTCGTCCTCTTCCCTGGCCAGTGCCCACCGGCCCTGCCCTCAGTCTCAGGGACCTCAGGTGACCTGAGGTGACTGCCTCAGAAGACTTCATGGCTGTCATTTTTAGGGTCCAACCCTGCTGATATTCTGGACTTAACACGGCTTAGAGGTCACCAGCATCATGAGCCTTGGGACCGGATTCTCTAAGAGCTGTTTTAAACTGTCAACAAAACATGTGACTGAGTGTATGTGGGGTGGTGGGAGGGGAGTGAGGTCAGGAGGAGGTGACCGGGCATGTGCAGGTTAAGTGAGATATTGATGAGGCCCAGATGTGAATGCTGGCCGTGGCTTCTCCCAGGAGGGCGGGTTGCAGTGTTATCCCTGGGTTCTGGATAAAGCAACTCGGGCAACCTGCTCAAGGTCACCTCACAGGGTTTGAGAGCTTCATGAGTCAAATCACAGGCTGCTGGCTTTTACCTCTTCAAAGTGCGCTAAAAAGACCATTTCTGGGGCTCAAGTCTCTGCCTGAGGAGGGGAACATATACATTCACAGCCTTTCCAGCTCCCATTTCCACCTCGTCTGAGGTGTCTTCTCAGGCTCAGAAGGTTCCTCCTTTGCTGACCGGTCAGGGGACGCAGCTCCCAGCTCGCATACCCCAAGCCATACAAGGGAAACACATGGCTGAGGGCATGTTGTGAGGGGAGGTCCATTGTGACACCTCCCCTCCCCCTCCCCTGCTTGGGGTCACAGGAGCCTGTCTGGCCCTGTACCAGGCTCCTAGAAGGCCAGTCATTCCTCACTCTGAGCTCCTCCTCTCCACAATCCTCCCCAGTCCCAACCTCAAGGCCAAACACCAAAAGCTCCTCTTTAAACTTCCCAGAGTAAATTAGTTCTCTCTGTCCCCAACCCAGGCTCAGTCCACGCCCACCTTTACTTATCCAAACACAACTCAGCTCTCTGTGAGCAAGGTACTCGGTGTCTCCAGAAAGGGGGGGGACCCTGAATTATCACATGGCCTTTACCATGCTCTGCCCTGTGTAGAAAACAACTGTGGTTTTCGCTGATTTTTGCTTCCTCCCGTGATCTAAGGATCGTCACAGCCAGTGGCCTTCTACGGGGCTTGTGAGGCCATCCCCCTGCCTTCTAGAGGGGTACCCCTCCTCAGGGCACAGTGTGGGCATGAATCAGTCCTTCCCACCGAGCTGAAGCCTGAGGAGGCCCATGCCAGCTGAGAACATTGGACAGGGTCTCTACAGGAAGGATCTGGCTCTTAGAAGGCCACAGACAAGTGTGGACCACACAGGCACAGAGCTCAGGAGGAAGCCAGGGATGGGCCCGTGAAGGTGCCCAGGGACTGACGGCGGAAGACCCCACAGCTTTGTCACTGGATTGCTTGCGCTTGTTTCTTTCTGCTTGCTCTCAGGATCTGGAGTTCTTTTTCAAACTACCGTCAAAGTATTTCTTCTGAGGGAAGGAGGAGGAGGTCTGCACTTGGGTTGGAGCTTTAAAGTGTGTGCAGGGGCCGCCTGTACCAGAAAGAACCCCAAAAGGAAAAAAATAAGAAACTCCCACCCACGCGGCCAGCATTCTCTGCAGCCGTCTCGGCTGCCTCTGTGTTTTATGTGAATAAGGGAGGTCAGCTATGTGGGGAGGAGGGGGAGGAGGGGGAGAAGGCGTCCACGCCGCCCGGAACAACACCGGCCTGGGCTCCTTGCCAACACCTGGCCTGCTCTCTCTTCAAGCCTGTGGTTGACTCTTCTTTCTTGGTGACACATGAACCGTGAGCGGGGCGCAGTCCAGCTTCCGGAGGGAGGAAAACGGCCCTGTGGTGCCACGACGCTGTGAGACGCGTTTCCCTTCTTGGGAAGCTGGGGACGGGGCTGGCTTTGCAACTTGAAGCACCTCCCTGAAAATGCCTCCCTCACACTGTCAGAAGCTGTGTCCAGCCGAGTCACTCTCCGGGGGCCCTGTCAGAGTGACGCTCTGAGGAGCTGCCCAGCATCCATAGGTCACACCGACAGCTGCAGGTAGCTAGAAATGGACGTGCAGGAAGGAAGGGACAGCACTGTCCCTTTCGGTGCCTAGAGGCCCTGTACACAGGGAGATCTGGTCGAGGAGAGCGCTAGAGTTGGCAGGCCCTGGAGGGAGGGCAGGGGCAGGTCCCGCCTGGGCATTCTGAGGTAGAGTCTACAGGGAGCCACAGGGACCAAACTTACTTGTCATTTCTGGGCTTTTTGGTAGGTTCCAGATGAAAGGGAGAAGGTTGGAGAACACCTTTGTAATTCTCAGCACTGCTGACTGAGTGATTTCTTATTTTGTTTTAGTAAATCTCATCCAAGGCAGGCAGACACCCAGCTCTCTTTAGGGGAGGAGTGCTTCCTAAGGAGAAACACTCTCCTAATTCTACTTGGGGCTTATTTACCAGAGAGGCTCTGGCTGAACCCGGCTCCCTCCTGCATGCAGTAGAAAAGCAGAAACTCAACATCGTCCCCCACTGCCCACCTCAAGTCCACCCAGCTAGAGTCAGCCCTGGCAGCCCCGGGCGGGTGTGTAACATGCACACACTGAATCTGTCACACGCCGGGAAGCCCAAGCCCTTGCTCCCCTTATCCTGACAGCACCCCCCAACCGCCACAGGACCCCAGCCATCCTAGGAAGGGGCACTTTGGGGTCCTTCCCAGCAACTGTATTTGGAAGACAATTCCAAGGGGACCTTGTTTCCTAATGATTATGTGCCTAAAAATACCTGGGAAGGTGGCTGTAAGCCCAAGACTGTGTCCACTTCAGGTTTTTATGTCACATGCTGGAAAAGGAGGATAAAGATTATCTCTTCATTTACCCACAGGAAAGCTGAGACACTGATAAGGGTTAGAACTGTTTGAGGCCACACAATCAGCTGGGCCATCAGTAAGGATTCACAAGGTCTGCAAGGGTTTGGATCCGAGAGGGCAGACTCAATACCAGCCCTCCAAAAAGCTGCAAGTAAGCAGGATTTGGAGTCAGGAGACCAGGGCTTGAAGACTGACCCTGCCATGTAGCCTCAGAAAAATCACAACAACTCTCTCTGTTTGCTCATTAATCAAATATGGAATGTGCCATCTATCACCAGGTTGTGATTAAGACCCAATAAAATTTCAGTGAGACTGAAGGGCCTTCCTAGGGTCGTTCCATAGCTTATTACTCTTGAATATAACAACAATACTTGTGTTTATGAAGATCTTTCCAGTATATTATCTCATTTAACCTCCTCAATACTGTAAGAAATAAGTATTTCCATTTTATAGGTGAGGAAAACTGAATAAATTCCCTGGAATCACTTGGTTTTAAAGTGAGGGAGCAGACAGCCAAAACTGAGATTGGTTTCTTTAAATCTTACATAACTCTAATATATTTTACTCTTCTTTGCCTCAAGGACAACCATTTTCTTCTTGATTTAGATATTTTGGAAAATACAGAATACTACAGAGGAAGAGAGGAGGAGGGAGAAAGAAAGAACTTCACTATAAATCCGTTCTCTGGAAAGCATCATGATTAGCATTTTGACAAAATCCAGGCTCCTTCTGTTGTTCAGAAAGTCATATGGATGCCAAATACCATCAGGGCAAGAATGTGTTCTAGACTGTGACAGAGGTTGATGGGTTCATTGGCTAGGCTGGCCCTGGAATTTTACAGGACTAAGTGATTCTGGAAGAATGCTAGAAAGAAGAGAAGGATACAGCGTAGAGAAGAGGAGGAGGAGGAAGTTTAAAAATTGTGCAGGCTCAGCCAGCATGGTGGGGCTCACAGATTTGGGGGCCTAGCCAGCCTTACCATAGGCCCACCCAAGGCCCAGGTGCCATCGGTGAATGCCTGGGCTCCCTGTGATATGGGAATTGCCATTGGCCTCCTCTTCCCTCGTGTTGGCAGGTACAACTTCCTAGTAGACTCTCTGGACAGCCAGACAGCCTCACAGGGAACTACCAACCTTCCCCTGCTGGCAACAGTGGTCCTAGAGTCATTGTAAATCCCTTTTTGGCTGGTTGGTTCCCTAACGTGGAGAATGCTAAGGACAACTTCAACTAGACCTGCCTTCTGGACTGGAAGGGTGGGGCTGGCTCTGTGCCAACCAGGGCAGCATCACCGGGTCCTCCACACTACACTGTGACGTAAAACTGCCTCAGCCAGCCAGACCCTCCTCCCCGCCCCAGGTCCAGATGCCTGAGGGACCCCATCTCATTATTAATAACAACAATAGTAGCACGTCCACCTTACCTTTACGTACCACTGACAGGGCCTTTGATGCACATCTCGTTTAATCTGCAGTAAGCTTTTGTAGGAGGAATTATCTTAATTCTGCAGATAGGTACAGATAGGCAAAATGAAGGTAAGAAAGACTAAGAGAGTTATCTGAGATTGTATAACAAGTAATAACTGTCATTTATTTTGTTATCACCTTTAACTAGCTCCCAAGACATTTACACCATTTTTTTAAAAGTTTAAAGCAGCATACAGAAGGAGCAAAAGGATAAACAAATGCATGCAAAATGGAGTCCTGAGACCATCAAACTATACATTGCCCTGCTGTCCAAACACTGCCAGAGGCTAATTTATTAGTCAGCTCTCTCCTTGCTGAGACAGAGCCCAACACCCACAGTTTAAAAGAGGAGAAGTCCAATGTGCTCAAGGTTCAGTCTGTGCTCATCTGGCTCCAAGACAAACATCACGGTGGAGGGCGCGTTGGCACAAAGCTGCTTAGTTCAGGGCAAACAGAT
>PVIC010040166.1:0-16772 GCA_004025085.1 Thryonomys swinderianus | reverse complement strand
ACTTCTGCCTCTGAAAAGTGTCTGTTCATTTCAGATGCCCATTTTTTAATTGTGTCTTTAAACTTGGGGAGCCTGATCTGTTTAAGCTCTGTATATATTGTAGATAATAGCCCTTTGTCTGACAAACAGCTAGTAAAGATTTTTTCCCCATGTTGTTGGTTGTCTGTTAGCAATGCCAGTGACTTCTTTGGCTGTGCAGAAGCTTTTCAGTAGGATGAGATCCCATTTGTTGATTCTTTCTGCTAGTTCTTGTGCTAGAGAGGTTTTATTCATAAAGTCTCTGCCTAAGCCATTGTCTCCAAGAGTTTTACCTAACCTGTTTTCCAGCAGGCTTATTGTTTCTGTTTTAATGTCTAAGTCTCATATCCATTGTGAATTTAGTTTTGTGCATGGTGAAAGAGACAGGTCTAGCTTTAGTTTTTGGCAGGTTAAAGCTCAGTTTTTCCAGCACCATTTGTTAAAGAGGCTGTCTTTCCACCATTGAGGATGTTTGGCTCCTTTATCAAAGATAAGGTGGCTTAGCGTATCCGGGATTGTTTCTGGATCTTCTAATCTATTCCACTGGTCCTTGGGTCTGTTACTTTGCCAGTACCATGCAGTTTTTATCACAGTGGCTTTATAGTAGAGTTTTAAATTGGGAATTGTAATACCCCCTGCCATGTCGTGGTGGCTTAGAATTGCTTTTGGTATTCTAGGTTTCTTGTTGTTTCCGATGAATTTTTGTATTACTTTCTCTAGCTCTGTGAAGTATACTGTTGGAATTTCCATTGGAATTACACTGAATCTGTATAGTCATTGTGGAAGTATAGCCATTTTGATAATGTTGATTTTCCCTACCCAGGAAAAAGGGATGTCTTTCCACTTTCTGATCTCCTTTTCTATCTCGTTTTTCAGAGTCCTATAGTTTTCAGAGTAGAGGTTTTTCACTTCCTTTGTTAGGCTGATTCCTAGATATTTCATTTTTCTGGGTGCACCTGTGAAAGGGATTGTCTCCCCAATTTCTCTTTTAGTGAGTCTGTTGTTTGTGTAGACAAAGGCTATTGATTTTTGAGCATTTACCTTGTATCCAGCAACACTACTAAATTTGGTAAATAAGTCTAGCAGTCTTTTGGTTGAGTTTTTAGGATCCTCTAGATAGAGTATATCATCAGCAAATAATGACAATTTAACTTCTTCCTTTCCTATCTTTATTCGTTTTATATCTTTGTCCTGCCTGATTGCTATGGCAAATGTTTCCAGCATTATATTGAACAAGAGTGGTGACAATAGGCGTCCTTGTCTCGTTCCTGAACTTAGTGTAAAAGGTTTCAGTTTTTGCCCATTAAGTATGAGGCTGGATGTTGGTTTCTCATAAATAGCTTGTGTTAAATTGAGATAAAGCCATCAATTCCAATTCTCTGTAGGGTTTTGATCATAAATGGTGTTGGATTTTGTCAAGTGCTTTTTCTGTATCCACTGAGATAATCATATGGTTGTTGTCCTTCAGTCTGTTAATATAGTGTATTACATTGATTGATTTACCTATGTTGAAGCAGCCTTGCCTCCCTGAGATAAATCTGACTTGATCAGGGTATATGATTTTCTTGATAACTCTCTGTATTTTGTTTGCCAGTATTTTAGTGAGGATTTTTGCATCAATGTTCATTAGAGAGATTGGCCTGTAATTTTCTTTTTTGGTGGGATCTTTCCCTCCCTTTGGAATCAAGGTTGCTTCAAGGAATGATTTGGGGAGTACTGCTTCCTTTTTGATTTCATTAAAATGAATGAGAAGTACTGGTATTAACTCTTCTTTAAAAGTTTTGTAGAATTCAGCAGTTAAGGCGTCAGGACCAGGGCTGTTCTTTGTTGGTACGTTTTTTATTACATTTTCAATTTCCCAGATTGATATCAGGTTGTTTAACATTTTTATATCCTGTTCATTCAGCTTTGGAAGTTCATATGTGTCTAGGAATCTATCCATTTCTTCTAGATTTTCCATCTTCTTGGAGTACAGATTTTCAAAGTACGTGTTTATCATCCTTTGGACTTCCTCTGGGTCTGTGCTGATTTCCCCATTTTCATTCCTTATAGCATGGATTTGAGCATTTTCCTTACTTTGTTTGATAAGGTTGGCTAAGGGTCTGTCAGTTTTATTTATCCTTTCAAAGAACCAACTCTTTGATTCATTGATTCTTTTAATTGTTCTCTTTGTCTCCATTGCATTAATTTCTGCTTTGATCCTTATAATTTCCTCTCTAGTATATGCTTTGTTTTCGTTTTGCTCCTCTTTTTCCCGTTGTCTGAGGTTCATCATTAGATTGTTTACTTCAGTTTGCTCTATTTTCCAAAGGGCATTCACAGCTATGAATTTCCCTCATAGAACTGCTCTCATTGTGTCCCATAAATTTCCATATGTTGTGCTGGGGTTGTTGTTTAGTTGTAGAAACTGTTTACTTTCTTCTTTAATTTCTTTTGTGGTCCATTGGTTGGTCAACAGAGTGTTGTTCAATTTCCATGTGTTTGTGGGGATCTTGGAATTTCTTCTGCTATTCAGCTCTGGTTTCAAGGCACTATGGTCTGATAGTATGCAGGGGATAACTTGATTCCTTTGCTTTTACTTAAGCCTGTTCTATGGACTAGAATTTGATCTATTTTGGAAAATGATCCGTGAGCAGCTTAGAAGAAAGTATATTCTCACTTTGAAGGGTGAAAAATTCTGTAGGCATCTAATAAGTCCATTTGCTCAAAAGTTTCATTTAGCTCAAGTATTTCCTTACTGATTCTTTGTCCAGTTGATCTGTCAATGTGTGACAGTAGAGTATTACAGTCCCCTACTATTATTATATTCATAGTTAACTGGCTTTTCATGTCCAGTAATGTTTGTTGTATATAGTTGGGTGCATTAGAGTTTGGTGCATAAATATTTAGGATTGTTATTTCTTTCTCTTGGATAGTTCCCTGTATGAGAATATAGTGACCTTCTTTATCTCTTTTAATCAGTTTGGGTTTGAAATCTATTTTATCTGCAAACAAGATAGCCACTCTTGCTTTTTTGCAGTTTCCTGTGACGTGAAGGATTGTTTTCCAACCCCTTGTTTTCAGCCTATTGGTTTCTTCCTGAATTAGGTTTGTTTCCTGTATGCAGCAGATTGTAGGATCTTGCTTCTTGATCCAATCTGCTAGTCTGTGTCTTTTAATTGGCCCATTGAGGCCATTGACATTAATGGCTATGACTGATATGGACATATTCAGAGCTGCCATGTTTCCCTGTTCTTGGTTCTTTTCTTCCCTACTTTTCCCCTTTTCTATTTAGTTTCTTGTTTGCCCCAATGAATTCACTCTCCTGGGTTTCGTGGGTATGGAATTTTCTATGTTTCTTCCAAGATGTTCTTTAGAATATTTTGGAGTGCAGGTTTCATGTTTGTGAAATTTTTCAGGTGTTCTGTATCATGGAAGTATCTTATTTCCCTGTCTATTCTGAAAGATAGTTTTGCAGGATACAACAGTCTAGGTTGGAGGTTGTTTTCCTGCAATGCTTGAAATACTTTCTTCCAGGCTCTCCTTGCATTGAGTGTTTGTCTTGAAAAGTCTGCTGTGATCCCAATGGGCTTCCCTTTGTAGGTGATTTTCTTCCTTTCTCTCTCGCTTTCAGTATTTCATTCTTTTGTTATGCATCTGGAACCTTGATAATTATAAGTCTAGGTGTAGATATTTTTATGTCATGGTGTTTTGGAGTCCTGTAGGCCTCATTTATCTGTATGTCCATTTCTTTTCCTGTGAAGTTTTCTGTTGTTATCTCTGACAATAGCTTTTTTATATATTTTACACTGTCTCCTGCTTCCCCAGTGACTCCAAACAGTCATGTTATTTTTCCTTGAGTCATCTAGAAGCTGTTGGATTGATTTCTCATGGTCCCTTTCTCTTTTCAATAGATTATATCTTTCCTGTTTGTTGGCTGCTATGCTGTCTTCTACGTCTGAGATTCGGTTCTCTGCTTCATTCATCCTACTTCACAAGCTTTCGTTCTCCTTCATCACTCCCTGGAGCTGTGCTTGAAGCTGTTTAAAAGGTTCCATTGCTTTTGCTATCTTGGATTCTATCATCTCGCTGATCTCTTCTTTAATGATGTCTTTCACTGAGGACAGTATCTCTGTTTTGATCACAGAGATGCGTTCTGATTTCCATTTTACTAGATCCGCTTTAGTTACCATCTCAGAGTCCTGGAGTTTGAGTTTCAGTTTGCCCTATTACCCTTTTCTCTGAATTTCCCTGTGGTTGTGATCTTTATGTCTGATTTTTTTTTCTTTTTGAGACAGGGTCTCGCTTTGTAGTTCAGGCTGGCCCTGAGCTCAATATGGTGCCCAAGCAAGCCGCCGCGAATTTAGTAATCCTTTTGTCTCTGCCTCCCGATTGCTGGGATTACAGGCGTGAGCCACCACGTCCGGCATTGTGGTATGCGGTATTGATTGTTGGTGGGCGTGTCTCCACGCCCAGCATTATATGTGGTTCCCGGGGATCGAACTCAGGACCTTACGCTTCAAAGGCAGGCGCCGGAACCCTGAGCTAATCCTCCGGCCCAATGTATGATTTTTTATGTTATTTTCTCATTTCTACTCTTTTGTTGTTACTAATGATATTTGTTTGATTCTTTGCCTGATGACAGGGCAATGTTTGTTGCAGGTCTCTTTCTTTCTATTATCTGGGGCCCTTTGGATGTGGCAGCTTTCTGAGGTGTCCTCCTTTAATCTGTAATGACCCTTCAGAGTTCCTAGTTCTAACACATCATGGGAGGAATTTGAGCAGAACAATCACATCATTCTTGTTACCATAATACAGTCAGTGCCAATATCAGCATTACACACAGTATATAAAATGAAAAGTTCTGTTAATTTCAATTCTGAAGACTTTGAGCTCATGAGTTAGCTCTATGTCCATATGCCAAAATTTAGAATTAATCAACAATGTGTATAGAACATGTAGATCATAAATGTACCCCCAGAACCCTTTGGGGATAAAACATCACTGGGGGATCAGGGAGGTAGGGAGACAGGAGGAGAGTGAAATAGGGTTAGCAGATTTATGAAGATCACCTGGACTCAAGTACCTCACATATGCCAGTGGGTAATAGCCGATAAAAGGACATATATAAAACAGTAGCAACTATATGCTGTCAGACCAATGGAGACTTTGTACACCTTCTTATAATAGTACAGGAGAAGAAAGAGGGCATCCTAAGAGTCTTTTACTTCTGGGTATTGCTTCTGACAGGAAGATAGGATAGGGTGTGGGGACAGGAGGTGAATAGAGGGATCTAGGAGTAGATGGCAAAACAGAAGCTAGATTCCCCTGTTTTTTATCTTGCCTGGTCTCTCAGTACAGCTCTGGTGTTGAAGGATGCAGGAAATGGCTCTGGTTCCTCTCCAGCCTGGGTCCTCACAATACAGCTCTGGGGTGGGGTGGGGGCCGGTCAGCAGGCCTCAATCCTCCACTGTGGGAATGGTACCTATGGGTACCTGAGTCTCTAGGGTGGAGCACGCCGGTTGGCAGGCCTCAGTCCTCTGCGCCAGGAACGAAATCTATGGTGTTTTTTTATATCTTCTTCATTCAACTTTGGAAGTTTATATGTGTTTAGGAATCTATCCATTTCTTTTATGTTTTCTATCTTATTGGAGTACAGATTTTCAAAGTTGGTGTTTTTTATCCTTTAGACTTCTGTTAGATGTGTTTTTACTTTCCCCTTTTCATTCTGAATATCATGGATTTGATCTTTTTCCTTCCTTTGTTTGATAAGGTTGCCTAAGGGTCTGTTAATTTTGTTTATTCTTTCAAAGAACCAACTCTGATTTGTCAATTTTTTTTTATCATTCTCTTAGTCTTCATTATAGGTCTCAATTTCTGCTCTGATCCTTATAAATTTCCTCCCCAGTATGAGCTTTGGGTTTGTCTTGCTACTCTTTTTCTAGTAGCTTGAGGTTCAGCATTAGATTATTTATTTCAGCTTGCTCTATTTTCCTGTTGTAAGCATTTACTGCTATAAATTTCCTTCATAGAACTTCTTTTCTTGTGTCCCATAAATTCCTGTATGTTGTACTGGGGGTTACTGTTTAACTGTGAAAACTGTTTATTTTTTTTCTTTAATTACTTCTATAGCCCACTCAATGTTTAGCAGAGTGTTATTCAATTATGCATCTATTGAAAACATCATATTGTTTTGTCATTGGCTCTATTAATATGGTGTATTACATTTATTGATTTGCATATGTTGAACCATATCTTAATTCTGTGATGATTCCAATTTGGTAATAGTCTATAACTTTCTTAATGATTTTCTGCATTGTGTTTGTATCTTATTGAGATTTTTGCATCTGTGTTCATTAGGAAGATTGGCTTATAATTCTCCTCCATGGTTGGGCCCCTCTCTGATTGTGGAATCATGGTAATGATTCCTTTCATGAATGCATTTTTGAGTATTGCTTCCATTTCAATTTCTTTAAAGACAGAAATAGTAACATAAGGTCTTCTCTAAATTTATGTAGAATTCAACAGTGAATTAATCAGAGCCTAGGCTTTTCTTTGTTGAGAGGTTTTTTGTTACATGTTCAACTTCATTGGCTGATATTATTTGTTTCTTTTTCTTAGAATTTCTATATCTCCCTGATTCAATATTGTTAATTCATATATATCAAGCAATCTGGTAATTTCTTCTGTATTTTTCATCTCTTTAAACTACAAATTCTCAGAGTAGGTGTTGATAATCACCTGAATTTTTGTAGGATCTCTTCTTATTTCTCCCTTTTCATTTCTAATTACACGAAGTTGGGTTTTTCCTTTCTTTTTGGTAAGTTTTGCAAAGAGTTCATCAATTTTATTTAATCTTAAAAGATCCATCTCTTTGATTCATTGATTCTTTGTATTGTATTCTTAGTTTCCATTGCATTAATTTCTCTTCTGATTTGTCTTATTTCCTCCCAAGTAAGATATTTGAGCTTGATTATCTTTTTTTTGAAGATAGAGGTACAACAGGTTGTTTATTTCAATCCACCCTATTTTCCTGATATGTTAATTGACTGCTATAAATTTCCCCTAAAGGACTGATATCATTATATCCCATAAGTTCTAGCATGTTATATTGTCATTATAATTTAATTTTGGAAACTGTCTGATTCCTTCTTTAATTTCATCTGTGACCCATTGGATGTTCAGGAGTATTATTTAATTTCCATATGTTTATGAAGTTCTTGTGGTTTCTTTTGCCACTGATTTCCAATTTCATTGCACTAAGGTTTGAAAATATGCATGGGGCAATTTCAGTTCCTTTACTTTTAGTTAGCATGTTGTATAAACTAGTAAGTAGTCTATTTTGGAGAAAGTCCCATGTCCAGGTAGAAGAATGTGTATTCTGATGTCGTGAGGTGGATCACTCTATAGAAATCTATTAAGTTCATTTATTCATGAGTTTTGTTCAAGTCTAATATTTCATTGCTTTTTTGTCTAATTGATCTATTTATGATATTGGGTTATTGGGGTTGTCCATTACACTTGTATTAGAGCTTATGTGATTGTTCATGTCCATTAACATTTGTGTGAATTTTGTTTGATAGTGATTGCTTGATATATATGAATTAACAAGTGAACTTATGACCTTGCATTTTGATGTAGGCACCAGCATCACTGAGCTAAATCCTCAGCCACAGGTAATATTTGTTTTATATATTAGGGCAATGGTATTTTGTACATTATATTTATGATTGTTACCTTTTATTCTTGGATTGTAGTGACATTCTTTGTCTTTCTTAATCAGTCTTGGCTTGAAATTCACTTTGTCTACAAATTGAATGGCTACCCTACTATTTTTTCTGGTTCCGGTCACATGGAATATTATTTTGCATTCCTTGATTTTCAATCTATCAGTTTTTTAAAAGTGTTTATCTTTTTTTTTTTTTTGAGACAGGGTCTTGCTTTGTAGTTCAGGCTGGCTCTGCACTCACTATGTAGCCCAGGCAAGCCTTGAACTCAGCAATCCTCCTGTCTCTGCCTTCCAAGTGCTGGGATTACAAGCGTGAGCCACCACGCCCAGCTAAAGTGTTTATCTCGGATGCAGCATAATATCGAATCTTGCTTTGTGATCCATCTGCCAGTCTTTTCCTTTTGACTGATAAAAGGAAACCATTAACATTGATGGTTATAACTGATATGTATTGTCTTATCTTGGTCATGTTATTTTCCTGTTGTTGGCTTCCTTCTTTCTTTTCTGATTAATGTCTTGCCTTGCCTTATAATTCATTCTGTTTGGGTTCACAGAGTTGTAATTCTTGTTGTCTCTTTGTGGAATGTTCCTTTGGAGCACTTTGTACTGCTTGTTTGGTGGTCATTAATTTTTCAAGTATCCTTCTTCGTGGAAATATCTTATTTTGCCATCAATTTTGAAGGACAGTCTTGCAGGGTTTATTAATCTGGGTAGGTGGTTGTTTTCCTTTAAGGCCTGAATTATTTCATTCCCACTTCTCTATGGCAACAATTTGTGTTGAGAAATCTGCTATAATTCTGCAGGACTTCCCTTTGTACATGATTTGTTTCTCTTCTTGAACAACTTTTTAAACATTTATTTGTTTGTTTGTTTGTTTGTTTTAGTTTTTTGAGACAGGGTTTCACTTTGCAGTTCAGGCTGGTCTTGTATTCACTATGTAGCTCTGGCTAGCCTGAACCCACAGCAATCCTCCTCCCTCTCCTTCACAAGTGCTGGGATTACAGGTGTGAGCCCCTATGCCCAGCATTGTGAAATGTGATACCAGGGACTGAATTTGGGACCTTGCATTTGCCAGTCAGATGCCAGAACCACTGCACTAAAACCCTTCCCTTGAATAGCTTTTAATATTCTGTTCTTGTGTTGAATTTCTAGAATCTTGATTACTATATGCCTTTAGAAAGATTTTCTCTGACCATGGATAATTAAGGTCCTCTAGGCCTCACTTATCTGTATATCAAACTCTTTTTCCCTGTTTGTGAAGTTTTCTGCCATTACTTTGAGGACAGAATTTTTATGTCATTTATGCTATCTCTTCTTTTGTTGACTCTGATCACTCTTATGTCATTCTTTACATCATCTATCAGTTGTTGGACTGATTTCTCATGGCCTCTGGCTATTTTAAGAAATCTCTCTTTTCACAGTCCATAACTGCAATCCTGTGCTCTATATCTGATAGTCTGTACAAACAGTGGTTCATTGTGCTGCATATACTTTCAATGGAGTGTTTAATCTCCTGGATGTCTGTTTGAATCTGTTGCATGGATTCCATTCCTTTCTTATCTGAGCATTCATGGTTTCCTTTTCTTTTCTATACTGGTTATTCAGGGTTTCCATCATGTTCCTGAGCTCCCCTATTTTTTGTGTCTATATCTGTTCTGGAGACATTAGATTAAGAGAGACAAAAAAAGTCACTATATCCTTGTAATGAGAGCAATCCAAGAGTAATAGATAACAATCACCTCATTTCATTTTCACTAGCATTTCTTTAATTTTCAATTTCAGTCACTATCTCTGTACTTATCTGGAAAACTGCTTTTGTTTTTAATTTTTTATAGGGTCTTGTTCATCTGCTTTGTTATTTCTGCTTTTACCAGTTCATAGAGCTCAGGTAGATGGCCTACAGATTCTTCCACTTCACTGGCTACAGGATTGCCTTTGGTGAGTTGAAAGTCTTTCAGGCTTGCATCTTTTTAAAATGTCTTCTCATTTTTTATTTATTTATTTTTAGGTTTGACTCATGGGATATTTTGTAAATTGCTTATGTGAGTAGCTTTATTGCCTATATGCGGAATACTTAGGAAATCACTACTAAGAACAGCCTTCCAGGTGTAGCTAGTTTTGGGTTTTGACTTTCTTACAAGATCCTACCTGTTCAATTTATTGAGGATCAGAAGTTTCTGCCTATTTATCTCATCTCCCAGTTCTTTGGCATAGGCCCATAGGTTATTGGATTTTATTTGTTTCATGCTCCAGCTTGTAGGATGATTATAGTGGGAAAAAATCTTCATTTTTCATATGAAGAAGTAAAGGCAGCAAAGTAAAGGCACCTCATTCAAGAGGTGCAGGTGAAAACACTGAGATCCCATCTCACTCCACAAAGAAGGCTGCTATCATGAAATCAACCAACAACAAATGCTGGTGGGGCTGTAGGGAGAAAGGATCCCTTCTCCACTGCTGGTGGGAATGTAGACTGGTGCAACTACTGTGGAGATTAGTGTGGATATTCCTCAAGAAACCAGGTTTAGAGGTCCCATTTGACCTTGCTGTTCTGCTGTTAGACATATACATAAAAGAATTCAAAGAATCATACCACAGTGACATATGGGCGTTCATGTTTATAATAGATCAGATTGTGATAGATAAATCTTAGAAACAGCCCAAATGCCATCAACAGGGGACTGGATAAAATATGTGTTTTTTTCCATAAAACGGAATATTACTCAGCCATAAAGAATGATAAATTTGAATCATTTATACTCAAGTGCATGCACCTTAAGGACATACCCATAAGTGAAATAAATAAGACACAGATGTGTAAGTACCTTATTTTTTCTCTAGTATGAAAAATGGAAGGTGTAAATAAATGCCAAAATGTAAGATAGGTAATGTGAAATCGGAAGAAAGTGAGCAAAAAGAAAAGGGAAAGGTTGTATAGGGGAAAATAAAGTAAAGAAAATTTTAGTAAAAAATGGAAAAGGCTTAAGTACATAAGGGTGAAGGTTTTAGGGAGGGCAGGGGGATGGGGAAAATGAATATTAAAATGTGTCATGTACAGGTATAAATTCTCAATATTGAATGTGATCATAATGTATGTATAGAAGATACCACTGAAATCTTTTTTTTTTTTTTTTTTTTTTTTTTTTTGCTTTTTGAGACAGGGTCTCGCTTTGTAGTTCAGGCTGGCCCTGAGCTCACTATGGTGCCCAGGCAAGCCGCCACAAACTCAGCAATCCTCTTGTCTCTGCCTCCCGAGTGCTGGGATTACAGGCGTGAGCCACCACGTCCGGCATTGTGGTATGCGGTATTGATTGTTGGTGGGCATGTCTCCATGCCCAGCATTATATGTGGTTACCAGGGATCGAACTCAGGACCTTGCGCTTGCAAGGCAGGCGCTGGAACCACTGAGCTAACCCTCTGGCCCCCTGAAATCATTTTTTAAAAAAAAGAATAAAGTAAAAACAAAGAACAAAATAAGTGATAATAGAACAATAATAAAGGAAAATAGAAATAAAGATGTTTAGATAATTTTTAAAAGAATTGCATGTGGAGTAAAAACCCCAAGTTCAAAATTTTTTCTTCATCTTTTGTAATGAGTGGTTTCTTTCTAGGAACTCTGGGTGTTTTGGTTTGTTTTGTTTTGTTTTTCTAAATGCGGCAAGTCACAGTTTTCTCTGCCTAGACTTTTGGATTGTAGGTTTGTACCTCTTGATTCTAGAGTATCCTCTGTTAATGCACTGCAAACTATGTCAACAGTCTAAGATGAAATTTGCCTTTGCTCATGTTAGTAGATGGGGAAGGTAATAAAACCACTTGGCTGTCAGTGATTTAGGAAAAGGGTTGAAATTCAAATAGACTTGATGGACTTGATACCAGAACTTTCAGATCCAACCACTTCTGATCCAACCACACTCAGACCTGGGGCTCATGTCCTTCCTACTCTGAGTTCAAACTTCTCAGGCAATCTATTTCTAACCTACACCCCCTCCAAGGCTTTCTTCCATGGGTGTCTCTCACCCAGTCATTGTTAATGGTAACATTGCAAACTTAAAAGGAGAATTGTTCTGTAGTTTTTCTGTGTTTAAGTTTTAATCCTTTTCCCAACAGCAGCCTAATTCAACACTTTATGGTAATATGGCATCCACTGCATTGGATTTGTTCTCCAACACTAGCCTGTTATGAAGGAGTCATTTTTGGGAGCAAAACTCCACACTGTTTCCTTAGCTCACAAGAACCATGGTCTTTTCACCAGGCCAGCACTGCTGGCCAGGTCCATTAGTTCTTCCTGAAGCTACCTGCTTCTTCTTAAGGTGTTGACCTCATCCATATTCAAGTCAGTCACATCGTCAGCATATCTGCTGCCCAGTGCTGAGGGGAACAGAGCACAAGGCAGGGTTGGAGTTGGTGGGTGGCCATGACCAAGGCAAGGACTCTAAGGGCATGGACTTGGTTGGGAGTGAGTGCAGGATGGAGGAAACTTCTGTTCCTACAAGGAAAAGGTATGAGTTCTATCTATGCGGGCCTTGGGATAGCATCCATCTATGTAGACCTTGGGTTTAGAATATTCTTATTATACAAGTTTAATATAAGATTCATGAGTAGAAGTATTTTCTCACATATTATGGATTATCTCTTCACTTTCTCAATCATATCCTTTGAAGAACTTTGAAAAATTTTTACTGAAGTTTTGTTGCTGCTTAATGTCACATTCACAAAAACTTTTCTAACCCAAGGTCACATATAAATTTACACATTATTTTTTTCTAAAAGTTTTGTAACTTTAGTTCCATTTTTAAACTTTATCAATTCTTAAATTACATTTTTACAGGGTATTATTTAGGAATCCATTTTTTTTACAATTGTATATCCATTGTTCCCTGCACCATTTGATCACTTGTTGAAAACTGTTTTCCCACTTAATTATCTATCTTGTAAATTTATTGACCATTAAGGAATAATAAATATAAAGGTGTATTTCTGACCCATTGATTTATACATCTGTCTTCATGCCAAAATCAAACAGGCTTGATTAAGGTTACTTTTAGTAAGTTTTGGTGCTGGCAACTGTGTGCCTTTCAATTTTGTTTTGGCTATAATACCTTCTTGCATTTCTGTATCATTGTTCATTTCTGAAAAGAAAGTAGAGGCAGCTAGAATTTGAGGGCATTGCTTAGATGAACTGAGTCTATAGATTAGTTAGAGAAAGTGTTTCTTTCTTTTCTTTTCTTTTTTGAGATGATATAGTCCATACTGGCCTTGAACTTGCTATGTGGCTCTGGGTGGCCTCAAACTCATGGAAATTCTCCTGCCTCAGCCTTTCCAATGTTGGGTTTATAGACAGGCTCCACCAAACCCAGAGGGGAGAAGTGTTTCTAAATTAATTATATTAGTTATTTTGCTGATGGTTTCAACTCTGTCCATTATTATTTTGTTATATTTTTAAATCTACCTTATTAGACTTTCCAATTGGTATATCTGGACAAATTCAATTTAATATAATTTTGCAAATTTTAATATCTTAGGGCTTAAGTCTGTCATCTTCATCTTATTTTTTATTTCTATTTTTTCTGTTTTTTACTTCCCTGTTTTATTTCCCTTGCTTTCAGATTGGCTGCTTAAACATGGTTTTACAATTCTATTTTGGATCACCAGCAGTGCTGTTGGGTACTTCTCCTTTCTCTTATTTCTGGGGATTGCCCTGGACCTCATTTCCTTTCTGTCTGAAGGATGTGCATGGCAGTCCTTTCAGGGTAAGTGTGCTGGTGACACATTCCTACTTTCCCTCCACGTGAGAATGTCTTCACCTCACCTTCAATCCTGACAGATACCTTCTCTAGAAGGAGAATTCTGAACACAGAATTATATATTTTGACATTTTCACCTTCAATCCTGACAGATACCTTCTCTAGAAGGAGAATTCTGAACACAGAATTATATATTTTGACATTTTCTTTCTTTATCTCTTAAAATGGTCATGCTGATTTTGGCTGCTGTGGTTTCTGATAAGAAATCTATTATCATTTAAATTGTTTATTTTCCCACATGACTTTTCTCTTGCTGCTCTCAAACATTTTTCTTCATATCTGCTTACCAGAATTTTGATGACAAAGTGTTTCAGATTGGACTTTTGGATTTATCCCATTTTGGGTTCATCTACCTGCTTGACTTGGTAAATTACATCATTTGGGTGATTTGCAACTAATTCTACCCAGTTTCTCCTTTTCCTAGACTTCAGTGAATGACCATTGAATGCTTTGTCTATGAGAATTTCTTTGCCTTTTTTATTTTTTATTCTTTTCCATTTCTGTCTTATTTCTACTGTTGAGACTGGGTGGTATCTATTGCTCTACCTTCCAGTTCATTGCTTTTCCTCTGTGTTGTTTCCCTTTCAATGTTAAGCCATTTATTTTTCCAAAATTTCTATTATTATATCTTCCATTCTAAAAATCTTTATTTGCATGTATTATGTCTTCTTTTATTTCTTGACTGAAACTTGTAAAAATGTATTTCTTTTGGGGAAAATTTTTTAAAAATTGTTTTATGATGTCTGGAATTCATTGAAACATTTTCATGATAGCACCAAATATCTCCTCTCGCAATGTTTATGTCTAATAGTCTTTTAAAATTCAAGTTGAGATGATCCTAGTTCTTGGTATGGTGAGTGACTTTAAACTGAAACTGGATATACTAGACACTAAGTTATGAGACTCTGCTTCTTATTACACTTGATCTTAGCCAAAAGGCCAAGAAGTGATTCTGCTTCTTATTGAAACCTTGTATTTTCTTAGATGTTCTGACAGTTCTAGCAGAGTGAGGAACAGTCCCTCCCCCATTGCATTCAGTCCTACCCAGTCCCAAGAAGAGCTCTAAACTCCCCTCACCACCACAATGCACATTGGTACCTTAGAAGCCCTTAAGTAACTGTGTATACTCCATTTTGAAAGACTTTTATGGTGATGACTAAGACCTTTAGGAGTCCATATTTTGATATATAATGACCAGATAATCAAGACGCTAAATAACAATGGTTTATTGTTATTACTAATAGTAATTATTTTCTATTTCCAACAGTGCTCAATTAGCAGCCACTGGTGATCTAGAGGGACATTGGTTTTTACATGGCTCTCTTTCATCTTCTAATGATGTTCTTGGTGCTACCCACTAGCCCTGGTGGATCTGGATTGGTGTCCAGAGACGTTGGAATAGTAAACACACGTCAAGCAAAGTCTTATCACTTCCATTCTGTTCCTATTAGTGAAGTATACTC
Organism: Thryonomys swinderianus; assembly: GCA_004025085.1. Lineage (NCBI taxonomy): Eukaryota > Metazoa > Chordata > Mammalia > Rodentia > Thryonomyidae > Thryonomys > Thryonomys swinderianus. The sequence continues at coordinate 1,782 of PVIC010040166.1, read as the reverse complement.
CTCAGGCTTCAGGGCTGAATGAATGGCCAGCCTAGTGCCCTAGACTGCATGTTGGAAACACAGGAGGTAAATAGTGGGGTAAATGGAGGGAGAACTCTGTTGTCCTTTGTTCTGCCCTGCAATTTTTGCCCACCAAGAAGTCTCTTGTTGGTGCAGGAATTGGATGGGACCTGGAGGCACAAAGAGGGTAAGAAGAGCTGCTTGGGCTTCCAGGTAAACACACTCCCAAGTTTGAGCAGAGCCCTGAGGAGGTTTGTACCCTGTGTTCTTCCCCAGAATTTCATTAGATGAGATTTCTACTGAGATGTCACTGTGATTCATTCCACACATGGAAAAAAAGTCAGAAGGAAAATTTGCACTTGAAATAAACTTGCTGAACGTTTCACTCAGACAAATAAGGGGCATCTCAGTTGTAAGTGTTATTTGCTTACCTTTCAGCTACACAGATCATCATCTGTCTTGGTGTATTGGAAATGTGAAAGAGCAGAGGCCAGAGCGCTGGGTACAGTGGGTGAGCTATGGCCACAGAGTGGCTGGAACATCTTGGCTAGAAGATTCACTTGTCTTGAATTGAAGCATTTTGTCACATTTCAAATGGCCTCTTAGTCCCTCAAAACAGGAGCATTTGATTTGGCTCAGTCAGACAGTAAGGTCGGAGATATGAGAGGTACACCAGTTGGCCAAAATGGCAAAATCTCATAATCAGAGAATTATGGTTTAAAGATAAGAACAGTAGGAGAAGGGGAGTAGGATAAGTATCCTACCTGAGTAAACAAGGGGGGGGCAGAATAAAACAGAAAGTAGTTGATGGGTGAAAGGTATAGAGTCCTTCTTACTGCTTAATGTTGCACATACTTCCAAAGATAGAATATCGCTATTGACTGATCACTTAGGATGGGAAAACACATCTCTAACAGTGACCTGCCTCAGGCTATCTATCAAAGTGACCTGGGATGGTTCTCTAACAAGCCTATTACAGCTAACTGGGGACTATTCTTATTTATTTCGGAGGTTTTTAGGACTGCAGAACAACTTTGTACTTTTAAATTTGCAGTTTAAAGCAGGAAAAAGAGCCCCTAGGATACAATGAAATAATTTTTTGGACAGATTACAGAATTCCATACCATACTGATAGTAGTGGTGTGTGTGGGGGGGTGGGTGGGTGTGGGTGTGTGGGTGTGGGTATGCATATGTGTGTGACTTTGGTGTTAAACCATGGGGCTGGAGATTTAGCTCAGGGTTCCAGCACCTCCCTAGCAAGTGCAAGGTCCTTGGCTCAATCTGCAGTAACCACATACAATACCGGGTGTGGTGACTCATGCCCACCAGCAATCAGTACCACAATGCCGGGCATGGTTGCTCACGCCTGTTATCTTAGCACTCTGGAGGGAGAGGCAGTAAGATTGCTGAATTCAAGGCTTGCCTGGACTACATAGTGAGCTCAGGGCCAGCCTGAACTACAAAGTGAGACCCTGCATCAATAAATAATAAATAAGAATTCAACCATGGCCTAATGCATTGCTGGGTAAGCATTCTACAATGCTGCACAAAGCTAAGTATAGTGTATTTATTTTGGTTAAAGTTTTTCTTTATTTATAACTAAAGGACTTTTCTTAGTTGGTAATACACTATGTAGAAATATAATCAATACTGTGAAATTACATTATCTTTAAGAAAATGGATAGTTACATGTACTGTTCTTATGTATGTATGAAATATAACATTTTAAAATAAGTGAGCCCAAATGCTATGCTGAAGTTATATCCCATGTTTAAAAAAAAA